>JANHGD010004277.1:0-11155 GCA_027560375.1 Imantodes cenchoa | reverse complement strand
TAACTTAAAAAGCATACGAGGGAGGACTGCACATTATTTCCATCACCCATCAGTTTTTCACAAATACTGAATTCTAATATGTAATTCAACTCATATTCCCTGATAGCTTCTTAACTTCTGCAGAAATAAACTGTTATATAGACCGACATCATGTCCATAAAATAGAAAAGCCAATGCCAACTTCAAATGATTTGCAAAGGTCACAGCACCTTTGGCTTTGAAATAACAGTGAAAATAAGATGAGGAATAAAACCACAATTTTGGTTTTATAGTGAGGCAATGGGGAGATAAACCAAAGGGAAAAATGATAGAGCATGTAATGCAAAACCCCTTTTTATAAACCCTAGAAAGAATCCAACATAGTGTAATAATCCCAAACTTCAGAGATGTGTGTTTGAATTTCAAATTACTCTTATCCTTCTCAGATTAAAAAAATGGGAGATGGAAGAAAGATAAAGCATAATCTGAACATTATGAATTACAGCATGACCTGGAGGATCTGTAGTATTGCTATTATTAACTATATGACTGCACTCCTTTATGATCAGGAATTATTTACCCCAGAGCTATTGTTAAGGCGGCAGTGATGAGTTAACATGGGGAGATGCTTTATATTAATTTAAGCATGTGGGATCCTGATTGAGACCACTGCACAGGGAGAGGCGACTTAATTTTCCTCCCCCACAACTGCTTACTTTGCAGAATTCCTCACATGGGAAATTAAACAAGAAAAACATTCAATTGTTACTGAGATTAATGTAGAAATGTGAAAAACAAAATTGAAGGGTCCAGACAGACAAGTACCTTAAAAACAACAAAGGCAAGATCTAACCTAGAGTTTCTTGTTTTGCAGCTATATTTCATGAGAGTATCAACTCACACGGTTTTTTACAACACTGCTGTTACCATTGATCAGTGAACAATGTGAAAGTATGCTCAGAATTGAGGCATACTGGGTCATAATGAACAATCTCACAAAAATCTATGTTGAATTATATTTGTTAAAATGTGTGCAACTAATGTAGCATACACTGCAGTTTTTCATGTCGTGGAATATTTCTCCTCAGATCCTTCACATATCACTTCAAGGAGTTGTCTCTAAAGCAGAATAATTTGTGCAGTTACCATCTATGTTAAACAAATAAAAACCACAGTATTTTCTGTGCGTTTTTTTTCCCCATTTTCATGTGAGAAAACCATTGATAAGTGGAAGCTGATATTCCCTCTGCAGTTGTTTTAATAAAGATGGTGCCTTTAATAACCATTAAAAAACACACACCAGTGTTTGCATTGGTGCCTTCATGGTACAAAATCCTCTTTATTGTTCTGAGAATTGTCCAACTATATTCCCATGACCTACTAATGCCCAGACTACAATACGGGGTATGTGAGTGTACATTGCTTTATCATTTAAGCACATTTCATTGCTTAAGTACAAATAGCTTTAAATGGCTTTAATTTTGAATGGCTTCAAAAAACCATCCACATAATTTAAAATGGGCTGATAATCACACTGGAGAAAAAGATGGAAGGGTAAGGTCAGCTTCCCTTCCCAGGACATTTTTGCAGTCGCAGCCCATTCTAGAATTTTCTAGAGCTATAATATGTAGTGCTGGAGTTGAACAGCGAAACATATCTTTACATACAGTATATTCGAAATAAAAGTGGATGGGAAGAATAAGACACACATAGAAGGTAAGAATAAAAAGGGAGGGTACTTAATTTTATTTGGCAGGGCTGAAGTTTGAAACTGATAGAAATGTTGCATTCAAGCTTCATTCTAGGTCCTGTACAATATATTTATAAATAACTGAGTGAAGGGCTAGAAAAGATAGTTATCAAATTTGTGGATAACACAAAAACAGGAGGATAGCAAATACATTAGACCAGTGGTCCCCAACCTGTGGGCTGCAGCCCACTACCAGTCTGTAGCCTATTTGCAAGCGGGCCATGTGAGTGACTGGCTGGTACATGTGCACACACAGCCTCACTCACATGAGCATCACAGGAACTTTGGCACCACTTGTACGAGCAATGGCCGCTCGCATGCACTCAAGTGCCTACTCCTCCCTCCTTCCCGCTCTGAGCCACCAACCCGGAAAGGTTGGAGAATTCTGCATTAGAGAACCATGTCAAGATTCAGGAACAAGCTGGTAGAATGGAAGAAACCAGTAACATGAATTTCAGCAAGGCACTTAGATAGGAAATATCAAAGGCATCAGAATAGGATTGGTGATGATAGCATGAGCAGCCCAGGCAAAAAGGCTTTTTACATAGCTTGGTACATCCCAAGATGAACATAAACTATGGTTATTCAAGCTTATAGTATGAACGTCCACAAAATCATTATTTTTCATTCTTTTTTATTATTGTGTCCAGGTTTAGAGACTGCATTTTAGGACATTTACAAATTGAAGAGCATGCTGAGGAGAGTCAAGGATGATAAGGAAACTGGAAGAAAAACCTACAAGGAATTATTTAAAGTATCTGATATGCTTAGCTTGGAGGAGGGAAGACTATGGGGAGACATAACTGCTTTCAAATAGTTGAAACTGTCATGTAGGCCACAGAGCAGAATTATTCAAACAACTGACTTAAATTATAGGGAACTAGATCTTGATTGGACATTGGAAAGAAATTTCTGACAGTCAAAATTGTCCAACACTAAATCAGACGGTGGACTCTTTTTCTGAGGGCATTTAAACAGGATGAATGGCCATCTATTGGGAATGCAGTGACAACAGATTTCTCCTCTGGGTTGGGGGAATTAGTGATGCAGTAGTTGCTTTGGCCTGTCACAAAACATCCATTTATCAAAAGACAGATTGCTGAATGTCTTCATTCTCTAGCATTCCAGATGCTCTACAGACAGCAGTTTGGAGAACCCACATTTTCTAATTAATGAATTGTATGTGCAGAAAGTATCTATACATTTTGTAATGAAAAAGATTACTTGATTGATTTAATCCTTGTTCTTTCATACACAGTTTTTCTCCCACATACATAAAAATTAAAAGGGCAAGAAATAGTATTTGGGAGCAATTTAGATAAATTTTCTTCTTTTGTTTAATCTATGGTTTTATATATTCCAAAGTTTTTTTTTAACTATCATGTTGGCTTTAATTCAAAAATTATATTAAACAAAATATGATTTGCTAATGGCTTTGTGTGTTATGTGAGCCCAGCTGCTATGGTTTGTAAACCATGGCTTGTAGCTTACCTTACACGATCCCAGCCATCTATGGTTCATTCAGTAGATCACATCTTATCTGACATCATTGTCTATGATTAGAGAATCATACACTTTTAAAATTTTAGTTTATTTACATTTGGTCAATGATCATGTAGAAAGCACTTCTCTGGAATCTGAAGTTTCTGATAATAAAATTAAAACTCTTTATTAATCTATGCAACAAAGGTAAAATGCTCAAGGCAAATTAAAGCATCTGTTAAAAAGTGGCTGTTTGGCTTCTGTTTGAACAAACCCAGTAGTCAGACCCAGTGACAAACTTCAGAGGTTTTTCTCTCCATCAGAATCTATTTTTTCTATAATTCTATAACTCTAAAACTACAACTTCTAAAATATCTAAATCTTTCTATAGTGCAAAAACTTGTCATTCAGGTTTTCATCTCAAATTCACAATTGATTTTAAGAGGCACTTGATCAAGCTACCATGCTATGGCCAAACACACTTCTATTAATTTTTGAGGTTCAACTCATTTCACATCAACAATGTATCATTTAGATAGTCAATCTCTTGGTCCTGAAAATCAAATCAGTCCCATCACAAAATACCGTAGTATAAGTACTATTTCTTTTCCAAGCCATATCCATTGTCTAGAAAGATGGATATGGGAAATACTTCTAAACTTTCAGGATTTTGATATTACTTCCTTGATGGTTTTTTGCAATTATTTCTTCCCATGTGGTTACCAGGAAGAAATAATTGTCAGCAGACTTGATAAATATTAAAAGTTGCCCTGTTAGATCTATGAATCTTTCCCCTGGCATAGAAGGTACTTATAATTGTGTTTTTTCTTTTCTTGAAAGTATAATAAAGAAAACAAAAGTCCTTCCTGTTTGTTCTATTTCTTTCTCAGACACACTTCTGTAGCATTCTTCCAACCTTCCCACCATTCACAAACAGGAACTCTCCGCAAGTGAACTGTTAAGTGATGGAAACAGTATTCTTGTGTTTCCCCACAGAAGCACAACATTGCTGTCTTCACTGGCAATTATAGATTGGAAATAGGGATATTTATTTATTTATTTATTTATTGGAATTTGTATGCCGCCCATATCCATAGGACTCAGACATTAGATGCCATTCTGGAGAATTAAATCTTATATTTCTCATTTCTATTCTCATACTGTTTGTTTGGTTTTTTTGCATTATGCAATAACTTTTCCCTTAAATAGTTTCCTTTAAAATATTATGTATATTATTTATATGGTTACAGATTGGGACAAAGGAGATTTTTCACAGGACAGTGAATGTGTTTTCTGACATCTACATCTTCTACAAAAGGAAAATAAAAATCCCACCATCCTTAAATGTCCCACAGTTTGATGAAGGCACAGAGGTTTAAGCAAAATATGCAATTCTGTGATTCTTCATTCCCCGCTGACGGATTTATTCAGACAAGACAGATTACTTTGATTTTTTAATAATAAGTCAAATGTTCCAAAGTAGTAATTGATTGAGAAAAACAAATTGCTCACCAATAAATATTGCAAGATGGAAATGGCTCCATATACACATTTGTTTGGTAAACTTGGGAGTCACCCCATTTATGCTGGCATGAACACCACTCACTTGGAGAACACCTTCATATTCCTAGCGAGAACATACTGTTTGCTATGCTTAGTGCAATAATATCTGAATACGCTAAGAAATAAATTTCCTGAAAACTTTTGCATCGTTGTATTTCTAATGTTTCAATATAAAAGAAAAAAAGCTGATGTATTCGTATAAAGTTAAAAGTATATCTCAAATGTTTTGCTGTTTTAATGTCTAATGTTCAGATTCTACTTCATACTTGTTAGAAAGTGTCCTCGACTTTAATCGTTCGCCTATAATGTCCTTTAAACTTTGTACTGTGGAGACTTACAGGTCTCTCTGTTAAGCTGGCTACACGGTTACAAATCTCGTTTAAGTGGACAAACTGGGGAACAATGAGCGGGGAGCAAGTCCTTCTTAGGCACCTGAAAGAGGCGGCGGCGCGGGAACCGAGAAAAACCGCTCCAGCAATGCCCGCCAGGCCCTTCCACCGACGTAAACCGCCCGAGAGGCCCCGAGAGGCCCTTCCACCTACCCATTCTTTTCCATCAGGGCGGAGCCAACGCCGTTCAAGGGCGGGGCCGACGAGGCTGGCCAGTTGGGTATTTGCAGCACCGGCGCTCTTAGGCGGTCACTCCGGCTGCATTCCGCGGGTGCTCCGGCAAGCGGTCGCTGAAGACGGGGGGGCGGCCCAACAAGCGTTTCCCAGCCGGCCTTTCCACTTACTTGCAGCGCACACGTGGCAGTCTCGCCTTCTCCATCTGCCGCCCCCGCTTCCCGGAGATCGACAGTAGCCCCAGAAAGGACCGTGGGCAGTCGCCACCATGAGCAAAGGGGTGAGGAAAATAAGAGGACGGGCTCGGGGTCGGGGAACACCGCGGGAATTCGGTCGTGTCTCTTAGCCAGAAGGCTGTAGCCCCTGGGACCTCGGCGGCACGGACCGCCGTAGCCCCGCCTGTTGATAGCAAAGGAAGTTCCTTTCCTTTAATGGTACCGACGGCCAGCGCAGCCCCTGCCTGCACGGGCGCCTCTTTTCCGAGGATGGGTGACGTGCTGCCGCGATCCCTGCCGTCCGGCACCGTTTGCACACAGGAGAGGCGCTGCCATCCAAACTGAAAAGACAAGAGGGCTTAAAAGCGCCGCCCTACAAACTAGAGCTGAGAATGTGCCTCAGACACGAGGTTCTGGTAGAAGCGGAACAGGATCTTGTCTTGTTGGGCGGATAATTCCACCCTCGGCGGCTCGCGGTGCGCAAACAGGTTGCCGGAGCGCGAAGCGGCGAATCGCTGGTGGGAAGGGGCGGGCGGGCCGGCCGACGATCTCCGGAAAGGCGTTCGGGAAATTCCGTGGTGATATCCTCCCTTTTGATTTTAACGGGTGGAGAGCCTGGCGAATATGCCAGACAGAATGGCGCGCCTCAGGCGGCGAGAATGCGAGCGGAGGGCTCCTGTTAGTTTTTGGAAAGACCTGTTAAAAAAAAAAAAGAAATCCCACAGGTGGCAAACTGTTCTCTGAGTTATATATAGAGACTTAGATAAAGTTACGTCCCGGAGACATTAAGAAATTATCATCCACGTAGGAAGAGTTTCGTTTCGGCTTTAAATGCATGCCATTCGGCCCGCAGCCTCCCCATCTTGTCCGGTTAATCCTTTCTGTTCCGGTTTCTTCGGTTTAATGTGTTAATTGACGGTTACCTATTTGTTAATTTAGCAGTTTAATGTTGTGACATGAGGTAACTGAAAATATGCGGGCACACATATTTATCTTTCGTTTAGTCAGGAATGCCTGTAGAGAGAAATATCACTTTCTTCGCTTGAATAGCTTTTAAAATGCATAACTTTCTAACCATGAAGTTAAAAGAGTTATTTAGCCATGACTTCAGAAAAGTGAAAAAGATAAGCAGGCCGGTTCAGACATCCTATTTCGAGCTTTTCTGTATTGGCCGTAACTATTTCTAAGCAACCTTCCAACTTGAAAAGAGTGAATCATCAGTATGATTTTTAAAATGAGGTGTTTCTTGTACTTCAGATGTCTCCTAAAGAGGAGATTTGGCGAAAACTTATTAGTGGAGTGCTGCCATTTTGTCTGTTCATTCACTTGTGGAAATCTGCATGCTTTTTAATTAGTCTATGCCTAGAAGAACTACCAGAATCCCGAGGAAAGTATCCTAAATGAAAAATGTGCTGGCTTAGTTATGCCTCCAGTTTTGGTCTGTAGCATGATGGATTTAGACCTGAAAGCCATGTCTGTGTTTTGGGGGTTAGTGTTTTTCCACCCCTGCCTCTAAATGTCCTTGCCCCACCCAGCCTCTTTGGATTCTTTCCTGGTCTAAAGATTGGTCCAAGGTCATTGGGTTGATTGGTGACTGTTCAACAGTAGTCTAAATACTTAATCCAACAGGGCTGTTTCAGATAGCACAAACAGAAAGGTTCTTCCTTGTGTTAATGTTGAAATCATGTTTGTGCCCTTGAATATTTGAATCTTATTAGATCAGCTTTCTTTCACTATTTCTGCATAGGCCTTGAGGGCCTAGATCTGCAGAATGATTAAGTAGGGCAGGTGGAAACAAGAGAGGCTGTTGCCACATTGTGGAAAGTTCTATAAAATCCTGTGGTTTGATGCAACAGCTTGCTTCATTTTCAAATGCGTATGTGATTGTTTCAGACAGAATGGATACTGTTATTTTTAATGCCTTTTGGGTGAAAGTTGGGAGCTTTAAAGAATCCCAGCATAAAGCCTGATCATGTAATGTAATTGAATAAACTAAGCTGCTTGACTGTTAGGAATGTTTGTTGGTTTTCACAGAACTGCAGTTACAGAAGCAGAAGAATCATAGTGTTTTCTTAGCTTTTAGTCTCTTTGCTTTCCCAGTTTTTTAATAGTAATTTTATTAAACATTACAATTAAAAAGATAAAAAATGATATAAACTAAAAAGAAAATAATAAAAAGAAAAAACAATGTCCAGAAAAAACAGAAAAAGAAAAAAGATAGTAAGGAGAAAGAAAAGAAATACAACGAAAGTATTTACACAAGTATAAACAATTTTAGTAACTTATCACCACCTTTTAAACTATTTTAGCAAATTATTTTTTCTTCTCGTATCTTATTTTTTATCTATAAACAAATCCTTAAAACTCGTTGTTCAAGTCCTAGTCAGCAAAAGTCCATTACTAGAGATGAACAACATATCTGTTCTAGCCTTGATCAAATAAATCAACTTTGTATTCCTTGTTTTTACTTTGAACAATCTTTCTCTTGCCCTTGAAATAATGTCCTAGAACAGTGATGGTGAACCTTTTTGGCACCAACTGCCCAAACCGGAATGTGCGCGCATGTTCGCACTGGATCACCAGAAACCTGAAGACCAGCTGGCGAAGGTGCATGTGCCCACAGAGAGGGCTCTGCATGCCACCTCTGGCATGTGTGCCATCATGGTCTTAAAACTTTCTTGCATTCTTCTTTGCTAGGTGTCACAAATTTTTTTGAAAACTTTAACCAGTCTCTCTTGTAAATCCAGTATAGGAAAGTTGTCCAGATTGCTCTTTTGGTTTATTTTTATAACATCAGCCAGTTTCATTTATTTATCTGTATCATTTTTTTAGTCTCTCATTTTTAAATCCACATTTCATATCAGTCTCCATCTTATCTGATAAAACTTGTTCCACTTTCACAGCATGTTTTAAACACTGTCTATAATGGCAGATACTCTTAAAATTAATTTCTGGATCCATTGTTCGCCAATATCCTTCAATATATGCAGAGTTAAAGTATTTTGCTCCATTCTGTATTAATAAGTGTAATTTAACTGTTCTTTAGTTCATTCTGGTTCCTTCTAGTGTTTAAAGTCCCATCCTATCAATTAAAAAAAATAATTTAAAACAACAGCATTTTTCCACAAGAAGGATTCTTGTAATTAAATTCCAAAATCTTATTTCAAGTGCATCTGGATCTGAAAGTTAGCCTGTAACTTTCCAGAATCAATGTTCTAGTCACCCTTTCACTAAAAAAACAAGAAAACAAAAAACAAAAAACAAACAAACACCAAAACCGATTTAAAACTTAAACCTGCATTTAAAATTTATTTCATGAAAGTTTGAAGGAGACTCACTGAGTGGTACAAAACTTGTCATTCCAAAGGTTCCAAATAACTGAAGAGCAATTACTAAGCAATTTTCAAAAGTGATTAGAAAGAGAAGTATACAAGCCCAATATCCATAAAGTCACCAACCATGGTCAGGGCATCCCATCATCTCCCAGTCACTCAACAGAGACCACTGTCTTCCAGTCACATCATGAGAAGTAACTTGTGGATGATCTCAAAACTGCTCCTTGTTATGAGAAGAATTCTGAAGAGCTTCCACCACAGTTGTTAGCTCAGCTCTCAGCAGAACCATTTTCAATTTGCAAATTGTTTCCCATTTTCAGTATAATTTTGAAGATGTACCAAATTTATTAGAATTTACTGTCTCAAAATAATGTTGAGGATTATAGATACCAGTAGTTCTGTGCAGTTACGCTGTGTTGAGGAAACAATGTTAATGGCCAAGGAGGTATGCATTTGCTGGATTGATTAAAATTCTTCCAACAATATTTTTTTTTACCATAGTTCTGAATGGCAAATGATGGAAAACCTTCGTATAGATGTCTGCCTGTAAATTTCTTAATACATTTATAAATGTTCTAGGTCAGTGATGGCGAACCACAGGTGGCACATGAGGCCATATGTGCTGGCACGCGAGCCGTTGCCCTAGCTCAGCTCCAATGTGCATGTGTGTGCCGGCCAGTGGATTTTTGGCTCGCACAGAGGCTCTGGGAGGGCGTCTTTGGCTTCCGGAGAGCCTCTGGGGGATGGGGGAGGGCGCTTTTGTCCTCCCCAGGCTCCAGGGAAGCTTTTGGAGCCTGGGAAAGCTGAAAAATGGGCCTACTGGGCCCACCAGATGTTGGAAAAATGGCCACTTCTGGCCTCCAGAGGGCCTCAGGGGGGGGCGGGGGAAGCTGTTTTCGTCCTCCTCAGGCATTGAATTTTGAGTGTGGGCACTCGCGCATTTGTGATAGTACGCGCACACAAGCGTTCGGCACACGAGTGTTCGGAAAAAAAGGTTCGCCATCACTAATCTAGACCCATAAACATCCTAATGATATTTAATTTTATATTGCCATACTGGGTACTGTGGAAGCCTAGAGGTATTGCGGAAGCCTAGAGGTACTATGAAAGTTCAAACTTGTGTCTGGAGTCTCTGAGAAACTGGATAGATAAAACAAACTTGGTCTAAATACCAGCAAGAGAAGAGTTATCATTTGTCCAGAAATACCATGATTACATTAATATACCATAATTTGGTCTTAGAAGTCACTTTCCCTCTAAAGCAGTTGCCCCTCTTGGACTCTAAGATCCTTCTGATTGGTGCACCATCCTCATATAAGGATGCCTTGGCAACAGTATTTCGTGTTCTTATTACCACTCATTACCTACCATCTAGATTATTACAACACACTCTACATGGGACTGCCTTTGAAAACAGTTCGAGAATCATAATTGGTATGAATAATGATGGTTGTTACAGGCAAATAAGAATGGCTATCTAAGTACTATACCTTTTCTCTGGTTTTCACATTGTTTGTAGATAAGTTTTCAAATTCAGTCCCAAGTGGTTTATGACTAATAAAAACTTATCTGGTTTGGGTCAAAGTTCCAAAAGTCCTGTCTTCTCCAGGTTAATGCATGGAAGGAGAGGATGATGAGAGTCTCTACAAGATGGCATAGATCAGTGTTTTTCAACCTTGGCAGTTTAAAGATGTGTGGACTTCAACTCCCAGAATTCCCCAGCCAGCAATGCTGGGAGTTGAAGTCCAGACATCTTCAAACTGCCAAGGTTGAGAAACACTGGCATAGATCCATATGGATTCTTGCTCTGGTGATACCTCCTATGTTACGGAATACCATAGAGCAGGGCTATCAAACTCCCAGCCTGGGGGCCAGATGCATCACACACTGGCCACACCCACACCTGGATTAGTGAAGGGGAAAAAAGTCCCGATACATCACGTGACACCGCCGTGATGATGTGAGTTTGCCACCCCTGCCATAGAGAGCCACAGATATAAGCCTGGAAAAACTATGCAGAAGCTGTTACAAAACATGCTCTAAGACCAGGAAACAGAAAAAGCTATTAGAAAAAAAAATCAGATTGCTTCACCCTAATTCATTGAGGTAAGAAGAGAAAACACAATATGTTTTCAAGGTTCTTTCATTGTAACCTATATCTCTTACTTTCAACAGTTGGAAGGGACCGTGGAGTCTTCTAGTCCAACTTCCTGCTTGGGCAGGAGACCCTACACTACTTCAGACAAATGGTTATCCAATATCTTCTTA
>JANHGD010004275.1:78414-92693 GCA_027560375.1 Imantodes cenchoa | reverse complement strand
TCCACATGTTGTTCCTTTTGCCTTTCAGCCCCACTCCAGGGGCCATCCAGGCTAGAAACCATATTTGCAAACTTACAGATATATATATCTGCTCAACTCGGACCACGTGATTCAGAAAGAAAGACAAAGAAATGGAAGTAAAATAGATACAAAAAAGAGCATACAACAGAGAAAGCAAGCGACATACTTCTATTTGAATGCAAAGTTGGGGTGAGAAACAACATTCAGCTACTCACATACCATGAGAAATGTTTATGTATTTTGTTATTTCATAAGAAATTTAGAGAGACTTTCTTCATCTTAAACGTAGAGTTATGTGATTCTGAATCAATCAAAATAGAGCTGGAAGGGATCTTGGAGGTCTTCTAATCCAACCTCCCTGCTTAAGCAGAAGATCCTATACCATTTCAGACAAGTGACTGTCTAGTCTTAAAAACCACCAGTGATTAAACACCCACAATTTCTGATGGCAAGCACTTACAATTATTACCTTATAATGTAAGGTAACAATTAATTTTCAACTTTTGTGGGAGAATATCAGAATAAGACTGTTCATCAAGCTATTTATATGGGGGGAGTGCGTGTGTGTGTGTGTGTGTGTGTGTGTGTGTGTGTGTAGTGTGTGTGTGTGTGTGTGTGTGTGTGTTGTGTGTGTGTGTTTAAAGGGAAAATACAAATTCCTCCAGAAGTGTTCATTGCTTGCCACCAGAGGGCAATATAATGCTAATCTCTAATCCTCTAATGCTCTTGTCATTATTTCATTCTACAACTATAAATGGATATTGTTCTTACTCTCCTTCCAATTTCATTTTTCTGATATATTTATAGATTTATTTTAGAATACATATATGCATCCACGTATCTTTAATATAAGCAATTCCATAACAATATTCACAATTACAAAAAGCATAAGATACTGGCCTATTAGAAACCAAAGAAAAAAATGTATCCAAATACAATTTACAGAGAAAGACAGGTTTCCTTCAGAAAACAGGCAAGTACTAGAAAATAAATGAATAACTAAAATGCCTACATCATGAAGAGGGTAAGCAGCAGAGTAGGTGCCATTATTTAGAAGTCTTTTGATTCCAAACTTCTTCTTCCCTTCTTCTGTTCCATATGGGCATCTTGTTAAAATATAAAAAACCTAGATGAGAAGGGGACATAATTCCATATTTAAAATTATTGCCATATTCTTTAAACTATGAGAATATAAAACTTTCCTTCATCCTCTGGTGAAATTTCACGTTAATTTTGATTAGTCACTCATACTAATTATGTCATTAAACTTTCTTGCCCTTTATAAGAGGAAGCAAGTTTTTCCTTAGATAAATGTTGGTATGCAGGAATGTTACTGCTTTTGCTGTTTTAATCCTCCAGTTAGGAATCTAAACAACTGAATAGCAGCCGCACCACCTTATGTTTTTCAATATATTTGTGAAAAAGTAGAAAAACAGTATGGCTCTGTTAGGGATATACACATAGTCCTCGACTTACAACTGTACTCAAAATTTCTGTTGCTAAATGAGATATCTGTTAAGTGAATTTTGTGCCATTTTACAAACTTTCTTGCCATGGTTGTTAAGTGAATCACTGCAGTTTTAAGTTAGTAACATGGTTGTTAAGTGAACCTGGCTTCCCCATTGAAAGAAGGTCAGAAGGCCGCAAAAGGCGATCACATGACCCCAGTATATCGCAACTGTCATGAGTACAAGTCAGTTGTCAGATACCGGGGTTGATCACGTGACCATGGGGAAGCTGCAGTGTGAAAAATGGTCATGTCACTTTTTTCAGTGCCTTTGTAACTTTGAATGGTCAGTAAATGAACTGTTGTAAGTTGAGAACTATCTGTATTCATCTGACCAAGTAAAATTGTGTGCCTGCTACAACTGCAAACTTTCAAAGAGCTGGCTTGTTTGATGATGCTTCCTCCTTTGCAGAAGCAGTGTTGCTCCCCACTTCTGAAGGGCCAAGTGACTTGCAACCCTTCCATTCCAATAATGAGAAAAGACAGGAAACACCTCAATGAAATAAACTGGCAAAGAGCACTGTGCTGACAGACTAAAGGGATATTTAGCTCAGTTTAGGACCTGTTTCTTTAAGAGATTGCATTAGGGGAATGTAGCTGGAGATTGCACTTTGGGTAATGTAGTCCATAACATGTGATCTCATTGTGTGTTCTTATTGGCCATCAAGCTCAGAGGCGGATTCCTCTTACCTGCCTACCGGTGCGCTACATGCACATCGTGATATTTCGCGTGATTTTGCTTCCGTGCATGTGCAGAGAGCAAAAAATTGCCAAAAATCACGTGTGTGCACGCGTCCCCTCGCACACTTTAAAATTTTGCTTCACATATGCGCAGAAGCAAAAAAAAGCCAACAATTAGAAAAAAAGGTGGTGCCGTACACAGACCGGCAAAGACAGCATCAGAGCCGTCATGCGCAAATTGTGCAATCGGCGGGCCACTACCGGAACGGTACACTAGACTGCACCAGTAGGAACCCACTTCTGATCAAGCTATACCTAGGCTGCTGGGTAATCCTGCCATGCTCTCCAACACCATTTTAACGACTTACAAAGAGTCATGCAGCAGCCTGCAAATGGGAGAAATGAATCTCTTTTCACCTACGTGTAATGGGACAGATAATGGACATAAGATCTGAGGAATTTCATCTCTTAGTAAATGATATGAAGATATCAGACAATAAATGTAATCTTTATGTTTTACCCATTTGCATGGAGTTTTATCTGACTGAGAAAAGCACTAAGCTTGGACCAGAACAAGCACCATCCTTGGGGGAAAAAATTGCCTAAAGTTCTGGCTACATCAGCAAGTGTGGAAGCTATGGCCAGTGTTTTGGCAACACAATAAGAAAGGCATTTAGCTGAGGAGCCTTTGCTTGACCCTGCTGAATTCTCCCATATTTGGGCCTTTTGCAATTGCTGAGTCATCCTTGGTACTGTAATTCATGGTGAGTCATATCATTTAAATACAAAGGAAAGGCCTTTTCTGGCTAGAATAACCAAGGAAAGTAAAGCATATGCCGTTTTATGCTCAGGGTACTTTTTCCTCAAATGATTCTGTATACCAACCAACCAACCCTACAGCATTAGGGACAATTTGATAGCAGTCCCCACAGGCATATGTTGTGCTAGGCAGCATGTTGCCATCTAAGCCACAAGCTGATTTGTAGTATACGATCACTGAATTGGTAAATGAAGTACTCACTATTCTGTTTCTCACGGATGGCGAGAAAAATGTAGTCTCATCATCAATGAGGTACAATTCCTGTCTTTCTTTGCTAAATGGTGCTGTAAAGTAGTCAGGTTCAGGGTGCATCACAATCTCAGGTAGCCTAAATGGCCAGGATATCCAATCCAATGGGTTCTCCACCGGGCAGGGAATATCATTCTCTTTGATAGGCATTTTGATGTTGAGCACTTCTGCATAAGTGATCAGAATTTCCCACGGCGCATGAATCTTCACAAAGTACGTTTTGTCATTTTCAGATTCCTGCAAATGAAACAATAAAGGCTTGATTGTAAACTAAGCAATTTGCCCTCCAAAGGTTTGGTAATGGCTACAAAGTTTAAGAAATTGGACAACTACCCTTTTCATCCCCATGTAAAACCAGGAAGGACAACATTCTCTGAATATTTCCAGTGCTCACAAGGCTCTATTTTACTCCCAGCATGCACTGAACTTGCTATTCTTCTACCATTTATTTATCCATATTTGGATGAGGTTTGCAGCATTTCAGAAAGAGTCCAAAATGAACAATTCGTGAAACAGCCAGGATGAAATATTTTGGGGTGGTGGGGGGGGGGGAGGAAGAGCAATCTAAAACATTTTAGAGTTTTTAGAATAAAAAAACTAATGCAATTAATGCTAAAGTCCTCCTGCAGCTTTTAAGTGTATGGACATAAAATACACATATGGGACACCTCAAAACTAATGGAGTAAAAGTGGCTTCTAAAACATTTGTAAGAATGATCTCTAGGTTTGCCATTTTCTGCTTTATACTTTAGTAGTATCCTTTTTAGAATCCAAGGCAGAAAAAGTTAGTCACCAGCCTTTAAATTAGTATATTCATTCATTCATTCCATATGAATAAGGTTTGAAATTACTTCCTTTTGACTGCACCCACAATCTGTACATAAATTCAGAGCCAGTTATTTGGGAACTACTAGAGGGAAAAATTATTAATACATGGCAAATTAAATATTTATTTATTTATTTTTCATTCATTCATTCATTTTTATTCATTCATTCATGCAGCTATTGAATGGCTTCCCACTCACTTTGAATGACTCTGGGCAGTTTATCAAAAATAAGATATTGAGAATTGAGAACATTAAATAAGAGCAAGTTGAGTAATAGCTAATATGGAGGTGGAGTGAGAGAGAAAAAGCAATTAATGTTAAAAAAAAAATTCAATCATCAGCTTTCCATCCTTCAAAATAAAAGCCAGAAAATTTTGAAAAATGCCAGTTTTTGAAACATCGTAATGTTCAACCTTCCACTTCTTTCATGAAACCTTCCTTCTCTTTATGTCCAAATCTTTTTTGTCCCTGCAGCTGCTGGTTATATTTCTTTTGAGATTTTAGCAATATCACCTGATGGTAAATGAGCACAATTTCATCCAGTTAAAAAATACTTATAATCAGTTCCATCCTGCATGAAATTATCTGTAATCCGGGATAGACATAAAAGTATGATATAAAATAGTGCAAACTCCCATTAATGAGAAAAGGACAGAATATGAATGCAAAAGCTCACAAAACTGTAAAAAATACAGACCAATTGTGGAGTACTCTTATGTACTACAGTTGCTTCAGGGAGAAATTTGTCAGTATTATTTTCTGATTACCATCTTTTACTTACAATGATGGTAGTATAAACAAACAAATTAAACATGATATTCAGGAAGCAAAGATTCCCACTGCCAGCTATTTCTAGCTATTTTCATTGCCTCAATACTTTTAATCATTTATTTTAATCACTAACAACCCACAGTAATTCCTACCTTCTTATCTTCAGTTTCTAGTTCCAGACCTTTTTTTACTAGATTGTTCTCAAACATTCGCCTTCGATCCTGAAAAAAAAAAACCCAGACAGTTGTTTTTATTCAACCAACATGAGGTTTTTAATGTACATTAACTTCTAACAACAACATAGTTTTTTGCATGATCTTTGAATTAGGAGTTACCCTTTTCCAGATCAAACCTGATGGAAGCCCATACAAAATATGACCCCAAGCCAGAGGTAAAATGCTCTTGGTTCACTCGTGCCTATCGGTCGCCGCAGAGCTGGTCGCGAAGGGAGCGTGAGGCTCCGCCCACCCACCCAGCCGCTGCCATTTGGGTTCTTTTACCCTCTGCGCATATGCAACATGTTCTGTGCGTGCGCAGAGAGTAAAAGACCCCAAATGGCAGAATCCAGGCAGGTGGGCGGAGCCTCGCACTCCCTTCACAACTGGCTCTCCGGCGACCAATAGGCATGAGCAAACCGGGAGCATTTCACCCCTGCCCCAAGGTATAAAAACAAGTAAAATATTAAACACATTGCTGACATTTTTATTTTGCTAACAATAAATTCCTGCAATAGGAACGAAGAAATGGAAATTCTTATGAATGGATTTGGATCGGGAACAATATTTTTCTTTCTTCTTTGTTTCCTTAATGAGAATCTGGGTGTGACTGATTTGAGCCAGTACATTGCAGTGGGTGCTGTTGGACTATAGATATTTCTTACAATGGTACATTATGTTTTCCCACTTAAGGCTGCTGTATTTACATTGTGTACATTGTTTGTGTGCTTGCATGCATGTCTTCAAGTCAGTTTTCACTCTTAGCAATTTCCTGGACTGGCCCCTGCAGGCTTTTTTGGCACAATTTTTGGAAGTGGTTTCCTAGGACTGAGAGAAAGTGACCCAGCTGGCTTTGTGCTGAAGGCGAATGGTCTCAGTCTCCTGGTTTTTAGCCTGGTGACTTAACTAATGGGTTCTCTGGTTTAAACTGAGTCAGATTTTTCAAATCATCTTCAATTTGCTTTGGCCTTATTTTTTGGGGGTACTATTCATTGGACCTTCCCTTGTGTGGATTTCTTTTTCCATAATAATTTGTAAGAAAGGTGATGTTCCATTCTGTATACATTTTCAAACCAAAGCAAACAGTTCTAAAAATATTGTAATTGTCTTCTCTTCATTCTCCCAAGGAAGTTTCTGCAGACATGCTAGGATTAGGGGTGTCAAACTGGTGACCCATGGGCCAGATGTGTCATGTGCAGGCCCAGTTCTGCAAATGGGGAAAACCTCACAAAACCTCACATGACGGCAACATGACACAGTGAGTTTGGCACCCGTGTGCTAAGTTATAACTCTTCATCCCCAACTATCCAACATGGCCAAGAAAACTGATACTGGTGGAGAATTTTATTTCAGCAACTATGATAGATACTGTTTGAGGACAGTTTCTCTAGAATGTTTTTGTGTCCAGCAAGAATTATAAATAGCATTTCTCTACATATCTGTCTGGGGAGCTATTTTGTGTATATCACAACGAATTTCTGGTTTAAAACTCTAAGTTATACTCCCTGATTTTTTTTCTTTCTATACATGATTAAACATCCATACAGGAAATCTGATAGATTCTAAAATGCAAACATTGTTTCCCATAAGTTACGTTCTTTTTAATTTGTTTATTAAATTTGTTTGCCACTCATATCACTACAAGGCAACTCTGGAAGACTTACATCATTAACATGAATCCATAAATATATGAATAAATATATAAAGTCACAATAAAACTGAAATAAATTACAAGATATAACTAAAGATGGAGAGGAAGGAAGGAAACATATGGGAGGGAAGGTGGGAACTGCTATTATTTGATAGACCATCTCCAGTTTGAAATACTCCCATTGGGGCCCCAAGTCAACTGGCTAAAGCCAGATCTTCAGGCTCTTGCAGAAGGTCAGGATAGTAGGAACCAATTTCACCTCAGGGGGCAAGATGTTCCAAAGGGCTGAGGCCATGGCAGAGAAGGCTCTTCTCCTGGACTTCAGCTGGAATTCCTTGACTGATGGGATCGGCAGCTTGCTCCCCTGCTGGCATGGGTGGGACAGGCCTCTCCCATAGGTGTGAGATAGTTCCTCAAGTAACCTGGACCCTGTGTCGTACAGGGCTTTATACGTAATAACCAACAGCTTGTATTGTAACCAATAGCAAACCAATAACCAGTGAAGCTCTGGAACAGTGGTGTAACATGGGCCCTTCTAAGACTGCCTGTGCTGCCCCACAACCAGTTGAAGTTTCCAAATGCTCTTCCAGAATAGCCCCATGTAGTGAGCATTGTAGAAGTCCAAGCATGAGATGACCATATTGTGTATGGCTAAGTGCAGGGACTCCTGATCCAGGAGAAGCCGCAACTGGCACACAACCTGAAGTTGTGGAAAGGCCCTCTTAGCCACAACTGCCACCTACTCTTCAAGCAGGAGTTGTAAATTCACCCCTATGTTGTGGACCGGTCTGTCTTGGGTAGGGCCACGCCATCTGTGAGTTATTATCATCCCCAACTATCTCCAAACTTCCAATCATTTTGGATAGATGACTATAAAGATGTACTTGGCATCACAATCTCTTGAATGTTCTGTTTGTTACACACTGGATTGGGATTAGGGGAAGGGGACTTTCACTTATATTGCACTCGAGATAATACAACACAATCTTGTTTTGCCCTGCTTTGGCATAATTCCACTTTACATTTTTATGTGTGTATTGCTTTGAGACAGAAATGGTGTATGTGTGGAGCAAATATATATGCACCCACACACCTGCTAATGGATAATGAAATCAGTGACTCCAAATATCTAAGGAAGAAGTCGGTGTAACCATTTGCCAATTAGATCCACATCCCTCCTGGTCGGTAAAAGCCTCCATGACCGTGTCTAGTAGGTGGGTCCAGGCAGTGATAAACCTTTCATTGCAGGAGGGGACATTCTTGGGACCTTTTAAGGAGCTTACAGCTGCTACCTAATAAGCAAAGAGAGTTCTAATGGAAGTAGTTAAGAATTGGTTAAATAGATATGATCACACACTGCTTACAAACCAAAAGTGGCAGCTAGACTATTTGGTTCTTTCTACTCCTACAGTGCTAATAACAAAGCAAAGTTCAGTTGCAATGATTCTCCATGGAGAAAGAACAAACTACCTGCTCATTCCCAGTCTGTAGACAAGGTGTGTCAAAGTAGGCATCGTATTGTGATATGGAATAATTATTTATTGGTGTTTATCAGCAAATTAAAGATATCATCTTTTATAGGTATGCCCATCCTCAAAATAATATTTAACTCTTATTTATAAACTCTGGTAAAGCAAAACAACTTTTCGAATATAGTTTAAAGTTCTAGTGAAAATTTAATCACCTGATTTAATCTCGGAGAGGTCTATTATTGCTTACATCACAAAAAAAAATACAAGGATAACATCATTTTAATTTCAAGATTTCTTATACACTGATTTTCTTTGGTTAAGCCTCAAAAATCTTCTACTCCTTGATTATTTAAGCATCCATTAAATAAAAAACACTTTCCATTGATAAATTAAAGATATTCTATTTTCCTATACAATGGCACTGTCTGGATTGCAGATAGATGCTACTTCATTAGTAGAACAATAGATGATCTGTAAGTCAGAAATGTTTGTTGTTTAAATGCTTCTATTTGGGATGGAATAAAGGACTGCCAATAATGGCTTCCTTGAATTCTTGTAAACTCCTACTTGTGAAATCAGTGATGGGATCTAACCATCTTAGAGTTTTACCAGTCTCTTTTTCAACTGATTTTGGTTTTTTCAACCATTCCAAGCATTTTCTATCCAAAAAGTCTTGTTTCCACATTATGTATCCAAAATATTTCATTTATTCATCCTTCAAAGAAGCTGACTGTTTTTATTTCTGTTGATTTATTTGCACTTGCCATCCAAAATACTATTCAGCACCAGAATCCAGTCATTTTCTTTCTTTAGCCTTTAGTGGTTAGCTTTCACGGCCATGTGTTATGGCTGAGAAGATGATGACACTGACAATACTTCCTTTCATTGACAGCTGAAAGTCTCTTCACTTTAATAGTTTGTCCAGATTTGTCAGTCTTTCCCTCAAGAAGCAGATTATTTAATGGTTACAGTCACTATTCCTGTGGGGTTTGGAGCCCAGAAAATACTTTTTCACCTATATTTACCAGATTGGTAGCACTTGTCATATATTTAGAGGTTTTTTTTTTTAATGATTGGCTTTAGCATTCTCAACATTCAACTTTGACTTTCTTTAAGCCTTTCTTGCTTCCAGCTACTAAAGTAAGGTAGATATTTATAAAGATATCATTAGCAGACCTGAAATACAATTTGAATTCCAACTTTCGTCTCTTGTCGAGTATTTTTGAAAATAAATAAAATAGGGTAACAATATATTCCTTTCACAATTTGATTCTTTTATAATAAATTCATTACAGATTTACAGCAATAAAAACTATTCCATATTCGTAAATTGACTCTGAGGGTTCTTCTCCTTTAACACTATTATTTAGTTCCTTCTAGTATCCTTCTAGTGCCCAATTTTTAAAGGGTTACCTGGTTGGTTTTTATTCAAAACAAAAGCATTTTTGACAGAATGGTTTCTTATAATTAATTCTAAATAATATTTCAAATTTATGTGGATCTTTAGTCTGTTTGTTACTTTGTAAATCAAAGTTTTAATAATCTTTTTATTATTTATTCCTGTAATAGTTTGTGGGAATGACCTTGGGTGATGTGGTGAAAGAAAGAGATGCTGCCTAGGGATGATTAGATAAGAGAGGGCAAAGCCCTGGGCTGCATATCAGGCAGAGAAAGGAACCTCCCTAACTTATCAGGCTGTAAAAGTAAAGATTGATGTCAACCTTTCCAGTGGACCAGATAAGAAACATGACCAGATTATTTAATTCTACTTTATTCTAAGGCTCTATTAACAGAATATTGCAAGACTAATACTACAAATCTCCCATTGTCTGATAAGTTATGGAGGTCATACTTCAGCAAACACTAGAGGGGGTGAGGAAGACAAAACAAACTTAAGTTTGGGGAAACACAACTGAAGAGTTCAGATGCCACCTGCTTGTAGCAGCAGCTGAAGCAACATGATGTGTTTATGCATTGCATATAAAGAGATCACAATCATGAGTCATGACAAGACAGCTTCTCTTCTATAAAAATAGTTTGGCATGGGTCCTATATGCGGTGGTTCTAATTCATCCCCAATTCCAATTCAACACATGTACAAAGCGTTAAATAGATGACAATTTCTAATAAAATGTAGATTAGCCTTAGACCATTGGGAGTAGAATTTTTCATTCTAGGACAGATGTTAAGTTAGATTGCAAAGTCAGGAAGACCTGGTATAGCCATAAGGCATATGCAAAATGGTTCCACTGTGTTTCAGGTGCAGCTATCAAAGGTAATCTTCTTTTGCACTTGAAACAAAGCCATCTGCCTTATGAAGCACTGAGACAGGGTCAGTTTTCAATCCATATGCTACCCACAGCTAGAAAATCACTGTGGAACTAAGACACTTCCAAACTGAAATAGTACAGTTACACTAAATCAGTAATGGAAAGGTATCATTTTGTTTTTAGACTTGTTTTGATGGAATGATTCAGTGAAATCCCCTTCAAGCTGAATAATTCCCTAAAATTAGTGGCCACTTACTGCAGTTGTATATGTTGGCTTTAAATGTATATTGGATTCAAGGGTGCTTCAAAAATTGTACCATTGACCCTATTTAAATACATTGCCAATGGGAAATAGCACTTTATAACTCTGAGGGGGATCTATTTGTTGAAAGGTTGCAAAATTTATTTCAAGTTTTCAAAACTAGATTTTCCATCCTATGTTTTTCTCCCATGGACAGAAAAATGGCGAAGCATATTAAAATAAAAGGGTGTCTTCATTAACCATATTAAAGTAAAAAAGATGCACAGTCTAGCAGTTGTTTTGAAGTCCAGTCCTTGTTAAGAATGGTCATGTCACGTTGCATGCATAGACTTTTTTTTAACTTTTAAAAAGTTTGCATAGAAAACTTGTAAAACATGTAAAAAATGACCAGCAAGTTCTTCAGATATCAAATTACTAAAGTACATAATTTGTTTTTTCTTAATCCAAGAAGGGTCAGAAAAGCTTTTGGGGAAATACCAAAAATTTACCCAAATTTGGTTGCTCAGCACAAAACATTTTTCCAGAAACTTCTCAGAAGAATTTAAGTGCTCATTAGCATAATATGAATGTAAAATAAAGCACATAAACTTCTAAAACATGCCTCCAGCATAGATTTCCTCAAGAATGCTTCTATTGTTAATCAACATAACATTGCGAAGTCCTGCAGAAATATAGTACAGTACAGAAGAAAAATATATTGGAAGAGATTTTATGGAAAAGAAATACACTATGTAAATGTTTTCTCACTAATTATGTAATTATTTAGATAAATTCTAAATCTTACTGAACGTTCGTTCCCCAGAATTCCAAAAGCTCTTTTTTTGGATTCTGAAAAGCCCTTAAGATTTTACTGTGGTGGAACTGGTGAGGTATTTAGATAATTCCACTGATGAGTATCCCCCTTCTCTCAGAATTTATAATTTTAGCTTTTATGATATTTTAATATTGATTTTACATTTTTGTTTTTTAATCTGATGTCTGCCACCCAGAGATGTCTTTGGTGAGATGGATGGCTATATAAATTTGATAAATAACCATTTCTTACCCTAAGATAGCTTGCAAAAATAAAAGTACATCTTCCAACCATAAAACATAGAAAAACCAGCAATTAAAGAAATAGAGAACTAATAAAAAAATGCCTTTGAGAAACAAACATGGATATTTGATTTACGAGGAATTATTTTTAACTTTCATTTTTTTTTAAAAACAAGTTTCCTCACAAACAAGGAGGCCAGCATTTCTCAGTATTGGGTATTTCTGGCAGTATGGACCTCAACAAACACTCAGAATTCTCATTATTAGTCATGTTGGCTATGGAATTCTGGGAGTTGAAGTCCAGACTCCTAGAAATTCCCAAGTTTGGGAAATCCTGAGTGAGGCAAAGACCAGAAATTGTTGTATGAGGGTTTTTGTTGTTGATTAATTATATCATCCTATTCTTCACATACGGTTTGAATAAAGATAAAATATAAATATATGCAGGAAAAAGAAAAGAAAACCCTTTAGATTGGGTATATTTACTTTTTCACGATTGTATGTGCAAGATGCTTCTACGGTATATTGAAGGTTTATAGGATACATCAGTTATGAAACTAAACAAGATGCTATTTTTCTTAAAACAGCAGCATAACTATAACAAGAAATTTACTCCACTGACATATAATTAAATGTACTACTCTATACTATGTAATGTACAAAATGTCACTATCCCCACAGGAAACAAAAGAAAAAGAAAAATAGGGTGAGGGGGATAGTAAGGTGTTTTTTTTTTAACTTTTTCTTAAAATGAAAAAATAGTCCTGTTAGATCTAACTGAAATCAAATAGATCTATTTGACTTTCTATTTTATGAACACACTCAGATGCCTTTGAGAAGCACTTGGTCAGAAATCTGAAAAGCTTGTGAGGGCTTGAAGTAACTATGACTTATGTGTCTGGTATTTGAATGATTTTTCAATCAAACAAATGGTATTTATACACACCCCGGGAATCTCCCCCCCCCCCCGCATGTAATTGGTGGTTACTCTTTTTTTCCTTTCCTGATATTGCCCAGTGTTCTAGACGTCAATAATCCTTAGCCAGGGAAACTATAGGCTTTAAAGTCCAACGTATTTGGACGATACCAGGTAAGAGAAATCTATCAGAAACTGCAGAAGCATCTTTCAGCCACAGGAAGTCTTAGAGGCCCAAGGTGTCACAAAATACATTACATCAGGATGAAGTATTGTAACATGAAGTGTCTTATCTAGATCAGGCCTGTCAAACTGGTAGCGGGCTACCCTCCACCACCACCCCCGGGTTCCACAAAGGCAAAAAATGCCACGATACGTGATGCAATCGAATTTGACACCCGTGATCTAGATGAAGGGCTTTGCCTTGCATAGTATATAAGAGATCACTCAAGCCTGCAAGCGGTGAAGCAAACTTTGGCAGGAAAAAAAGAATCTAGATTTGTTTGTTTGTTTTGCATGCATCACAACTGGCATCATCAAATACCATTTATTTTAACATTGCATCAACAATTACTTTAGAAAAAAACCTGATGCTGGTTTGTAGAGATGAAAGAGAATTATTTTCATTGTAAAGAGCACCCACTGGAATTGTGTCACGACATGGCAGGAATGGTATTCAAGAGCAAAATACAAGCAAAACACGATGCGTAGACTTTAGACTAGGTTGTTGCTATACAGAAAGCAAAATTGTGCCTTAAATTCAGAAGCCCTAAAAGATGCTTACCACTTTTTTTTCTCCATCCATTTTTGGATCATCCACATAAGTAAGTACAAAGTCTACTCTCCGTATTCCATCTCTGAAGAAAACAGAATCCTTGCTTTGGTGTCTCTTATCAATCTAGAGAGAACAGAAAGCATCACTGTATCAGCATCCATTGTACATGTATTAAATGTACACATGTATTTCAATTTTTTCAAGCATTCAGTTCTAGAAAACGACTAAGATCAAATAAGGTTTAAATAACATTTATTTTCAGACAGATATTTACAACACAGTTACGAAATATATTTTTCTTATATTTGCACAGGCAAACACTGACATGACTTTTTCCATAAATAAGCAAGCACAAATGCAGAGACATTTGCCACAATGAAGTCACTCTGTTATAAAGATATTTATTAAACAGTAACATCTGAAGCCTACACTACGACTCATACATTCGCCATAGAATAAAGAAGCTAGTCAACAGACATTTGAACGAGGACACAGGGTTGCTACTTTTGAAATGCTCTTTTATGTTGCCGAAGTATTTTAGTCCCAGCGCAATTTTGTACATTTCACTGTATAAAGTGACAACAAGTAAAAGCAGAAAGCACAGAAGTAGCTCTGAAAATAAAGAGTAAGTGCTATAACATTATAGTTTAGGAAAACAAGATGTGCAGAAATGAAATCTACCTGTCTGCAGATTTTATGGGAATTAAAAGTATTTATGATTGCACAGGTTCTGCGAATATTATTGTTTAAGTGTTTGTATATTTCTTGCTTTCAAAAGATTAGTAACCATCACGCTGTCATAAATTT
>JANHGD010004271.1:88051-98985 GCA_027560375.1 Imantodes cenchoa | reverse complement strand
CAGGTTGGTAGTAATTGTTTTTTCTGCAGTTCTGATTATCCTCTGAAGTCTGTGTCTGTCTTGTTGGGTTGCAGAACGAAACCAGACAGTTATAGAGGTGCAGATGACAGACTCAATAATTCCTCTGTAGAACTGTATCAGCAGCTCCTAGAAGGGTGGACTTGATCCAGAGCAATAGCCTATTGTTGGGAAAGTGTGTGCTGCAATACATTGCATTATGATGTGTCAAATCCTTGGCTAGTAAAGAATCATCACAGGGTCCTTCTGATACAAAGTCTGAGTATTACTATACTGTAAATTAAGTTACTCCTATTAAAATTGATCAAATGTCGAAGTATTTGAAAGGTGTCTTATAATTTCTTCCTTTTCTATAATAAGCTCTGATTTTTTAAAAACTAGGTATTAAAATTATTTTGCAAGGATCTTCTCTAATGTAATTGCTCTGCCTATAATTTATTACCTTCAAATGTTCAGAGTTTGATTCGGAAGCTGTTGATGCTCACTAATGTATTTAGCAGTACTTACAAGTTGTAATCTGCCATAAAAGTCTGTGGAGCTTATTTCCCGAAGTATCTGTACTGTGTCATGTTTCAGCTACAGGATACAATTTTCTTCAAGTGGGAGAAAAAGTCTTTTAATAGCATCACTCCACATTCAAACTAATAACTGAAGAAAAAACATGGAGTGCTATTCAAAAAAATCACTGAAATGATAAAGATTGTCACTTGTTATACTGAAACTATGGGAAGGATTTTTCTTTTCTTTTCCCTGAATGTGAAAATTACTAGATCAGGGTTAGCAGTGAAGTTTGATTATTGAAACTGTATTTGTCCAAGCTTGTTTAAAAATTCATGTTTACATCATCAATGTTTCTCTGGAAGAGTTGTTGTACATGTTAATTTGAGGTTAAAATGGTCAGTAAATTCAGGATGATATAGTAATTGCACCACTGTTTCTGAAATCACAGGTTGCATATGTTCTTCATTTTTTTTAGTATAAATAAAAATCCATATGCATTCTCACCTTAAATTAGAGTTTCTGCTCTTTGCAGGAAAGTAAAAACACTAGTTTTTTTTAAAAAAAACCAATCCAGCAATGGAGAAGAAACATAAATGAGGAAACATTGTATATTTCCCTTTACAAAAAAAAAAAATCAGTGTCGCCATGTGTATGACATGATTGTAGATAACATCAGATAATATAAGATCTCCAAACTTCAAAGTTCCAACTTAAACAACTATGGAGATTCTTGATCATCCATGGTTGATGGTCATGGTTGTCCCAAAGGTGCTTTTTCAAGAGGCAATTGGGCTTTCTGGTTTTTCTTTGAACACATTTCTATTCTCATCCAAGAAACTTCTTCAGCTCTGACTGGATGGTGGAGATCATTCTGGATTCCCACCGTCCAGTCAGAGCTGAAGAAATTCTGAAACTGCTTCTTGGATGAAAAGAGAAACATCTTCAAACATAAAGGTTTCAGGGAAAAAAAGTGCTTGGTGTATAACAAAGATTAATTTAAAAAAAACACAATTTGTGATGAACGAACTATTATCAAAGGAGGAATGAGTACATATGTGAATGGTTTATCATAGAAAATGCCATCTGTTTGCTGCAAACAACATTCATCTATGGGAACTTTGGGTCTTTTTCTCTGCAATTGGTTCAGAACCATTAGAAGAGGCTTGAAGAAGGAAAGGGGATATAATTTGTGTGCCTTTAAATGAGTGTCAAAGATAGTAAGTAAAACAATATGCATATGTCTTTGTGCAAGCCATGTCCCCTTGTGCAAATGAGTGGCGTATGTATGAATATAGTCGTGTGTATGGTGTGTAGAGCCTTCAAACTGCGGGTGGACCATTGTATATGCTGTTCTGCTCAGAAGATTGTTCTTTGCTAATATACTAACAAGAAACTTGTAGAAGAATTAGTGAATGCTAGCAATAATACTAAGGGCAGATCTGAAGGATCTGCATAATGCATCACCAAAATTGACCACTTCTCACTTCCTGAGTAGAGAATGGCTGATGTTACCCTCCTCCCAATTCCATCCCGTCACAAATGCACCTTATACCCATGCTTTACAGCTTTGATTCAAAGCTGCTATCTTTTCCAACCAGACCTCTCTTAAGCTCTTCAGAGCAGATGGTTTCCAGCACTTCATTCCATTCTAGTAACTGCACCAGCTCCAGTTGGCTATAGCTCTTGGTATGTTCTGTTCCCTTCAGCAGCTGGTTGCTGCCCCCAGCAGCATTTTGTCCTATGCTGACAGGCTATTATGTTTTCTACTAGTTGGCAGTTTCCATTAAAAAAACCCTGCAGAAATCCAACAATGGCCCATTAAGTCAGTAAACTATCCTCACCCCTCTAGAACCTCTTCCTCCATACATTTTTTTAAATTTCCCAATGTACATTCTTTTTGGTTTCTTTCCAGGCTGGGTAAAAACATGCTTCCCTTGTTTTCCTATCTTTGCAATACTGCAAAGCTTCCCTTCCCTTTTCTTTCTGAAGGACATCCTTGAATTGCAATGTAGGAGCATTGCTGCTTTGTTTCTATGAAACTAAACGATAAATTCTTTCTTTATACAGAGATTCCATTGATGTACGTAGGAAGGTAGGAGCAAAAGAAAAATCTGTTGCTTTGAATATTGTAGCATGACGGAATCATAAAGAAAAAAAGAGAAGGGGAAAATGCTTTTGATAGTACTAAAAGAGATAATGAGAGAAGGGAGAATGAATACATCCTTGTATGAAAACCATGGCAGGCAGAGAGAGTGATTCAGATAGGCACCAGCCAGTGAAGTTTGCTTTCCTTGACTTAATGGGAGAGGCAAGAAGGAGAACAACCTATCAGGTCTTGCCATTGCCAGGCTTAGATTGAACATCAGGTCAGCTCCAGTGCCAACTGACTGCAATCTGAGTCAAAGGTCTGAAATTGGCTTTAAGAAATAGCTGGGAGTAGTATGGCAGATGGGCAGCTTAGGCTGCATTGTGCAATTGCCCAGTGTTTAATGTTATATTTGTTTGTATGTAGCTTTATAAGAGGATATCAACCCTAACTGCCCTTTAGAAGGTCAGATCCTGAAGTTGAAACTCAAATACTTTGGCCACCTAATGAGAAGGAAGGACTCATTGGAGAAGAGCATAATGCTGGGAACGATTGAGGGCAATAGAAGAAGAGGACGACAGAGAATGAGGTGGCTGAATGGAGCCACTGAAGCAGTCAGTGTGAGATTAAATGGACTCCAGAAGATGGTAGAGGAGAGGAAGGCGTGGAGGAACGTTGTCCATGGACCCACGATGGGTCGAACATGACTTCACAACTAAAAAAGAACAACAAGCTTTATAAGGAAGAAGAAGCCTTAAAATGTGATGTTACATTGACAAAGCAAAGACAATGACCAGTCACTTAATAGCGAGATGAGCGGTATATACATTTAATAAATAAATAAATGCATATTGCTTAAAATATCACTTATATGTATTTATAGTTGCTATATATCTTTGCCATCAACTTTTCAAGCTTCTTCTTCTGGCCTGCAGAAGCCCAAAAAATTTACGATTGATGATCTTAGGTGTTTTTTTTAAAATTATGTTGTAAGCCAACCAGAGTTGTTGAATAGGAGATGGGTGGCAAATACATTTTATAATAAATAAAAATAAATAAATAAAATCGGGGATCATACTGGGAATACAAGGATGCTGATACCTCATAGGCAATCTGATTTGTTGTTAACAGCAAACAGCATCAACATTAAAAAAACAGTTTACTTTTGCCTATTCAAAAAGTTTCTGGAAAACTAAAATCTAAGTGAATACCAGTGCTTGGGATTCATGAAGAGGAGGAACCAAACTGCACAAATGAAATAGAGACAAAATATTCATTCTGAAAAATCAGATAACATTCTTAGGGGAAAAAAATATTTGAAAAAAATACCCGTCATTCAACTCAGCACAATATGTGCGGAGATTCTTGTGTCTAGCTTCACATGGTTTTGCTTTGAAACATAACTCAGAGCTTTATTTGTTTGTTCATTGTCTAATACAACTCATTATTTGAGGAAATACACTATTTTAAATAGCCTATTTTTCATGTTGTCACTGTTGGATACCATGATTAACACTCTGATACTAAATGGAACATTTCAGGTATGTGCCCATAGCTGAATATAGATCAGTCTTTCATATAGAGCAAGTCATATGTTATTGCTTCTATTCTCAGAGATTCCTAGCAGCGGGGTAGGCTACAATTTAGTGTCATTCACTGTGTGAATCTTAATTGACAGGCAAGCATGCCAAACTTTCACAAACATTAATTTGTTATGAAGCAAAGGCTTTCACTTCCTTTAAATTAGAGATAATGGGAAAACATCATCTAGGAATCACATACTATTTACAACCAATACCACCACAAATTAATGGACATGTTCTACCTTAACCTGTGAACGATTTTTGAATTATCATGAACTAAATGTTTAGAGACATACAGTAAAATGCAATGATTGCTGTGTAGGGTTTTTATTTATTATAAGTTCTTTTTAAGTAAATAAGACTACTTAATTGTAGTTAACATTATTTTCCTTAGAGTCTCCACATAAATTCCTGCCTAATTCAAAATATTTTCAGCCAGTTAGATTCCTGTTTTAAATAAATAATTTAAAGTGGCTATAATTTATAACGTGTATTTTCTTCCTATTTTTACAACTAATATATAATATTCAATAACAATTTAATTTTTAATGGACACATAACAATGCATTATGCCTTGATGATAAATTTTCCTAATCCAGGATTTTAAATTTCCAAGATGACAATTCAGGATTTTAAATTTCCAAGATGACAATTTCTTAAATTTTCCTTACATTGAATATTGAACATTTGGAAATAATGTTCAGTACCATTCAATTTTTTTCAGATTTTTGGGTTTTGGTAGATTTATTTTTTGGGGAAAGGAAAATGGATATTGGTGGAATTTTATGCTAGAACTTGTACTGTTTCTAATAGTTTGTGAACCTTTTTTTTTGTTTTTTGATCTCGTTTTGCATTATAGCATGTAGTTATAATGAACATACAGCATAATTTGCAATTACATTTAGACAATAATCTTACATATAATTATACAGATAGGAATGTGCACTTATCTGCAAGGAGTGTGAGATGAATATAGTCAGGAACCTATCCAACAGAGGATGCTTACTCACCTTCTGCAGTCAAACGGTATGGGCATATTACTTAACAATGTGGGATAAGAGTTCATTAGGTGCATGGTGTTCATAGATTAAAAACATCTGCTAGGTCTGGATTTATGTTCTGTATTTCAGATGTAGTTCATGGCTCCCTGAGGAGTTCTTACAGCAGCAGGAACCAATGATAAACAAGGCTACACTTGTTGTAATGTAACATTTAATTTACCATTATACCATTTATTCCCTTATAATTTACCATTTTTGAATTAGATTCTGAACAAGCCAATATTTTCTATGCTGGCACTGTTGGCTTCCAGAGTAGAGTCACTGGCTTCAATATTACTGAATTACTCCCTTTAGGACTATTACCTCTAGATACCCCTGGCATTAAATCCTCTTCTCCAAGTCCAATAGGGACATAATACAAACAACAATTTCAGATGGTTTTGAATTATATTAATTATTTGTATTTATTTGGATGTTTTTCATTTGCTCAGGGACATAAACAAATCTTAGACAATCTGGTGAACTATCTATTGTATATTTGAGAATGTATGTTCACAATGCCCTTTACTGCCCTCAAATATGTAGCCTACTTCAGCTACATGTGCTAGGAGGGGACAATTTTGCATTAACTCACTGATTTAAACAATAGTGCTGAAGAATTCTTGAACTTATCAACAACTTGTAGCTTTGCAATGGAGTGTCTCTCAGACCCAATAGTTTTATGTGACTTAATATCTATAATATGTGAACAGAGTTAACAGAATAACAGATTTCAAAGAGACCTTGGAAGTCTTCTAGTCCAACTGCCTGATCAGGCAGGAAACCCTGTATCATTTCAGGCAAATGGTTGCCCAATCTTGTCTTAAAGGCCTCCAGTGTTGGAGCATCCACAACTTTTGGAGGCAACTTGTTTTACTGATTAATTGTTCTCACTATCTGGAAATTTATCCTTAGTTCTAGATTGCTTCTCTCCTTGATTAATTTCATTCATTGCTTCTTGTCCTGCCTTCAGGTATGTGTGAAGGAATGGGACAAGGCATATGGAGATTTATTTATAAAATGTATAGACTGCCCATCTTACCTTGAGGCATCTTGAGGTAATTTAGATTTGAACTAAATTATCAGTACATCTTCCAATGAATATACAAATCTTGGACAGCATCATTCTGTAGTTATAACATTAATTCAGATTTCATCATCTTGCTCAGATATACTGTCAATACCATATTTTTGGGAGTATAAGATGCACCTTAGTTTTTGGGGAGGAAAATAAGAAAAAAAAATGTTCTGTGCCTACCAGCATCCATCGCTATTCATCTGGCTAGCATCCTGTCAGTTTGTGAGAGAGTTGAGAGGTGTTTGGAAACTGAAACAGTATTTGCTGTGTGAGCAACAAGGAAGGAGACATCAAGGAGCCTGGGCATGGCTTAACTATGCAGCTCTGAGTCTGTGCTGAGCTATAAATTAGTCTGCTGCTCAAAACTGAAACTCCTCTCCTCTGCTTGTGTTTTGCACATGGGAAAACCTGCTTTTGGTACTCTGAGTCCTTGCAGCAAATAACAAACAGCCAGATCAGCTTCAGCACATTATTGCAGCCTGATTCTGCATGAGCATCTGATTGACAGATGGATTGGAGAGTGGATCAGCCTCCAATCAGCTGTTCCAGGTTGCAGGGATTGCCACAGACTATCGCCTCCTCCATGGTGTATAGAAGATGCACCCAAATTTTCATCCTCTTTTAGGGGGAAAAAGTTTGTCTTCTACTCCAAAAAATATGGTACTATTCTTGGGAAAACACATTGCCAAGGTGAGGGGATGAGAGGAGCAATGTAAACAGTGCACTTCTTTTAGAGGGCAAGTCTGAACCTCCAAAATTAATCTGAACTAGCTGTTTTTTATTTAAATATTGTTTTTATACAACTCAAGTTAATATCTATATGTTAAGAATAAAATTGCCATCTTTGACCTTCTCTCAAAACCCATAAACTTTGACACTTTTCAGTACAAGCTTTGACAGTAGTTCAAGGAACTTGTACATTTCACTGAAGTAACCGATTTCTATTTGTTCTCACATATGGTATGTGTGGAGATTGGCTCAACAGATCATAGGAAACTGAACTTTATTTTCTAAGGTCTTCAATAGCCAGCCAGATAAATAGTATTCCTCCTGTTACGTGGTTTACTGAAGGAAAAATCCAATTTCTAGACTCCACAAGGGCTAAATTACCACCATTTAGAAGTGTCCCATTGAAGTACCGTTCTATATGGAAATGTTCCAAGACAGCAAGTGAATCACTAGGTCCTCTATTCTGGATATAATTTATTGTTTTTTTCCATAAATAATAAATATATATCCAGAATAGTAGGCAGGTATGAGGAAGATACAAAATGGAAAAGTAACATTTGAATACACACTGTATGTCTCAAGGAATTGTTGGTTTTTAAAAATGAAATCTCCCCCACCCCATCTTAGTCTACCTTGGGGATGAGGATAAAATGGGCAACATGAAATCATGCTGCTGCCTGTTAAAAGCTTCTTAAAATGAAAGATTTAGCACAATGAGAGATGCTGACGTTGGTGGGGGCATACATGAGAGATGCTGACATTCGTGGGGGGGCGGGAATCTCTTATTTAAAAACAGTTGTGGACATGTTGCTGTAAGAACTATGCCATTTAACAAAAACAAAAAGATAAAGACATTTCTTAGATTATTACTATGGTATTACCAGAGTTAAAATGTAATAGGATACTCTTATTTCTTCTATCAAACCTTCTCCCAAAACACTTGGTGATAAATTTAATTTGGACCTAAAAAGACACGTATGTAACAGGGTCTTCCATCGTATTAAAATTAATGCCCAGGAATGTTTTCAAAAGTCTGGAATGATGTAACAATGCTGCCTGCTTAACATTGCAAGTCACACTAAATTGGCCATGCTTTTTAAAAATATAATTCAAAGAATATTAGGTGAAATAGTGACAGGATAGGTGCTGCAGGCATTTCTAAAGGAGAGAGAGGTTGGCAGAGAGGCATTCCATAACCTGAAATTCTTAAATAACACTTAAAAATTCCATTTGAAATTATTCCCTAAAATTGAGCAAGTGGACTAAGACTCCAACCTGGGACAGCATTTATCAGCCTTCTTCTTAACAAGGGCAGATTTATGGTAAGATTCCAGAGTGAAACTCTGGAAACTAAATTAAATCAAATGTGAACATTTCCTAGGGTTGCTCAAGTTACATTTTATATTTTCTTTTTTTTCTGTTGGGGGGAGGTTTTACTATGATTTTCTATCTGAGGGGGAATGTGAAATCACACTGGAAACAGAATGCTTAATTCTAACTAAAAAGACTTATGCTTCCAAGGAGCATTTTCAAGCATCAGTTTGTTCCATAAGTCTCCTATCATTTTTTTTTTTAAATACATGTTCGCTTTTTATATTTATTATTGGTTTAGGTTTATCTATTTGGTTAACATTCATGTATTACCTTGGATTTTTACATAACCTTAATATATAATATATATGGAGACTTTTCTTATTTTTTTTACAATGTACTGACAATATCAAGGTTTCTTGTGTCTGAGTAATTCTTATTGATTCTAATATCACAGTTCTTCATTTTTATCACAAATACATGGGGGTGTAATGACTCAGTGGTTAAAGATGCTGTGCTTGTCAGCTGGAAAGGTGAAGCTCATGTTTGAGATCCAAACATGTATGTAATGAGGTGAGCCACCATTACCTGCCCCTGTTCCTGCCCACCTAGCAGTTCAAAAGCATGAAAACTTGAGTAGATAAATAGGTATCATTTCGGTTGAAAGATAACAGCGTTCTGTGTTCTTTGGCATATTGTCATCCAGGCCACATGAACACTGCAATGTCTTTGGACAATGCTGGCTTCCTCAGCTAAGAAACAAAAATGAGCCCGGACATGACTGGACAGGGGAAACCTTTATATCATACACATATGATAACCTTTATATCATACACATATGAACCAATCACTTCAATAGATTATATTGGTTCTGTCTACACTTCTATTTGGGCATCACTATTATAGAATTATTCTTCTAGTTATTTCTACCCACCCAATCCCATCTGGCAGGAGGACATGCTCTGGTTCTGTCAGCCAAATAATGTTGGGTGTCAGGAGCCAGGAAGTGTGCCTTTTCTGACATAGTGTCTGCCTCTATGACACCTTCCCTTATAAGTTACAATGTCCCTCACCCTGGTGGACTTTCTGAAGGCCTTCAAGACCTGGATATGTGCCCAGATCTGGAGTCCCAAGAATATGAAGAGCTCTGATTCCTGGTTATGTTGACAGCAATGGATTATAATACCTCTTGGTTGCTATTCATATTTAATTTTATTTTTGTACCTTATTTTAACTGATTTTATTATTTTCATCAGCCTTTGCCACCCAGAATCTCTAGTTTGAGATGGGCATTTATACAAATTGAATTAATAAATAAAATAATAATGCCATTCACTATGTCAAACTATCCCATATCTGTCATCACTTTGTAACCAATAGATATAGACCAAATACATTCCTGTAAGTTAGACGTTTTAGATCACAAATGCCTATCTATTAGTCTACATAGGAAAAAAGTATCAACCTCTCAAAACTTTGTGTGACTGTTCTTTGAGTGATTTATTTGTTAAATAAAGAATGTCAAAGACACTACAAAATACTAATAAAGGAGAATATTTGTAGCTCAGAGTTGACAAGAGGGGTCCCTGGTGCTCTCTGAGTTTGCTTGTTTTCTTGGAGACATTTCATTACTGAATGATATCACTGATGATGTTACCTAGTTTGGATAATGAAATGTCTGCAAGAAAACCAGCAAGCTCATAGAGCACCAAGGACCCCTTTCACTACCACATGACAGAAGCAAAATATATTCAGTTTAATAGATTCAATTTAAAGCTTGAATAAAGACAAAATGTTTGCTATGCTGCTGACTTAATCATTTAGTAGTGCAAAAGTGTCTGGGACATAAACTAATAATAATAAAAAAGTGTAAATGGCCAGAGTCAATAAAATAATCATTATTGCCTGCATCTTTATTATCCACCATCTGTTTCCTGAAAAACAAGGTAAATATTATATACTCTTATTTCAGAATAAAAAATAATGCACTGATAAAATGGATATAGTCTAACAAATTGCGTACTATAACATAATTGTATTTACTGTGGTATAAGCACTTTTGTTAATTTCCTGCAACAGACTGACACAGCTGTCTCTCTGGAAATTTAATACCTAATGCAATAAAGTATTGTTGGAATTCATATGACTAGAAAATACATATGTTAATCAGGTTATGAAAGTAATAGAAACCACAGTAGTCCTCCTAACATTTGAAAGAAGTGCTCCAATGGATTGTCTAATTGGTCTCTCTTCAATGCTACATAAAACTATGCAGTTTAAACTGTAAACAATTATTAAAACATAGAATTTTTGGAGCAGTTCATTTTTAAATAGTTTGCCACATGTTGGTGTATATTGAAACTTTCTTTTCTTTTTCTTTTTCTTGCCAAAGAGGAAACTGACAGAATGGTTCCACTGTTTTCTTTTATTAGGTGAATGAATAAGAGATGCAAAGTTATCAAAATGGCTAATGAAGAATGATAACACAAAATCTACTATTTCCAGGCAACAAATAAGCTTCTAAGCATTTTGATCTGCTTTCTGAGCTGAGTTGACAGACTATGGCTTCGGAATTTCAGACTATACAG
>JANHGD010004271.1:29325-39734 GCA_027560375.1 Imantodes cenchoa | reverse complement strand
ACTGAGCTGAAGAATGTGTTAAAGATATTGGCTTTAATGGTGTCATTGATATATTCTTTACCATTAGGTCCTTTAAGAGGTGGGATGGATCTTGAGTCTTTGAGTTTGTTGTTTACAAAGTTGTAGAAGACACGGGTGGATTTCGTGCAATTTGAGGTGATTGAATTCAAATTGAATCTTCAATTTGAAGATTGAGGTGCAATAACAGCTCATGTTTAAAGTACAATCAGGACTCATAAAATTACATGATAAACTTTGTGTTTAGCACTGAATCGCAGCTCCCTTGCCCCAAGGACTGAAAATTTAAAGGAAAACAATGACACTGACAATTCCATTTGGAGTAGCCTTCATTTTCCTATGAAAACAAAAAACTAAAGCTGAGAAATGGAGAAAAAACTACTTTTCAACATTATGTCTGTAATTTGCACATACATGAAATGAAATGCCCTACGGGCAAACTATCTTAATTCATTTCATTATTAGAGCATACCTCAAATGTCAGCTTCTGGTTTTATCACAGAGGTTTCTCATAGCAATGAGGTGACTTTCATTCCAACGGAGAGCTCCCATTACAGCAAAGTTCTTTAGTAAAGTCACAAGACAAGACGCAATAATATTTTATTAGAAGAGAGCATATGTCAAAAACATGACAAAGGGAGTTCATTAAATTAAAAACTCCACCCTTGAGCTAAGGCTTCAGATGCCTACTCTGAGAATTTTGTTTACATCCATATGAAACTTTATTCCTGTGTTCCAGATATTTTGGCAAAGCAAACAATAGGAAAATAAAAAAGTAATGTACCGGAAGGCCCCCAGAGGCTGCTCTAGGAGTGGGAACAACAAGAGCCTGTGATTGGTTGAGGGATTTTGACAGCCGGCTATAAAAGTGAACTGTCAACAAGAGTTGCCCCAGTTCATGTTATGTATATTTAGCTAAGCTACCATTGTGTTAATACATTAAAGCATTATACTTATCTTCTACGGGAGTCGCCTCAGTGATTGAGCCCATCCTGAAGAGCTATATATATAGCAAAAGATGTTTTTTCCCCATTTGATATTGCCAACAAATAGAAGGCAACTTGATTTCCTTCAAATTTTTAAAATGTAAACCCTCCTCAGCATAGTCCTCAGGACCAATAAAAAGTCACTGTGGGATATGTTGTTCAGATTTCTGGAGGGTGTGAATTAGTATGCCTATCTCCAGACTAGAGAGACAGTATGTGTTAAGGCATTATCTAGAAACTGGAGGACTGTGAAATCTAGTCCTGCCTTAGGCACAAAGACAGCTGGGTGAGTTTAGGGCAGTTGCTCTCTCTCTCTCGGCCCTAAGAAGATGGCAATGGCAAACCATTTCTTACCAAAAAAATAAAATAAAACCTGCAGGCAGTTGATTGTAGACAAGGTTGACTCAAAGGCAACAACAAACCCAACAACTCTCCACTATAATAAAAGCAAACAACTATAAATAATAGCAATCAAGCATTGATCATATGCACTAGGGGTGGCCTTAATCCGAACTGAGAAAAATGATGGATCATTTTGGATTATTGAATTTTGCTTGACATCCTGGAAGCAACTTTAAATAAAATGGAAAGATTCTGATACTCTGAACTCAAAGGATCAGGGGAGATAAATAAGTGATCTGTCTATTTGGGCGGAAGGAAATAAATATGGCCATCTTCCTAACAAGGAAAACTAGTTATGCAACTAGTTTCTTATCCAGTTTAATGGGTATTAAACTAGATAATATCCACCTCTCAAAATAAGAGTTTCTGGGAAGATTGAAAAGGATTTTAGCAGTTGGTATCAATTCATAGCCAGGTACTTATACAATTTTTCCTATTTAAAATATGTTAATAGCTTCCTTCGGCTTTCAAAAAACCTCAGTAAAAGAGAGGGGGAAAAGAATGAATACACACTAATGACACAGGACCAATACATCTAACATTTTGCTGGTTTTTCTATTAAAGCACCAAGCAACCCCTACAACATGTGCAAAGCTATTTTTTTCTTTTGTCTTTCCTTTCTTGATCAATGTCAAATTTGCTTCATCTTCCTTTTCCCAACATGAAGAAATAACTGAGTAACAATACAGTTCATACTCTTTCTTAGCAAAACTAAATAATCAGCCTAAGGTATAAACTCTTACTGCACAATTAATATTATGATGCAATCTGCAGTGATTTTTTTAAAATGTTATATTCAGTTCTGAACAAAAAACTGAAATAACCTTATTAACACTGACATTTAAAACTTAATACTGTTACAGTTTCCCCCCTCTTTTTTCAATTTTAATGGTATAAATATATATAAGCATTACAGTGTTAATAATCTTTAGCAAATCCTATACAAACACCATTATACTGAAAAAATGTAATGTATTATGTAATTGTAAATGTGTGCTTTACAATAATATAATAATACAAAAGGAGATAAAAGTGGGGGCGGAAGAAGCAGAAAGATGCCTAAACTATTTGTCACAAACCTAGGATATATTATCCATTCATAAAGGATGGGAAAAAGAGAGGGGAAAAGATTTTAGGAATTTGTTCATTTGCCCATCTGTATCAAAAAGGTGATTCAAAACTCCTTGGGTTTTTGGAATAAGCCTTCACTTTGGATCTGATGGAAATCAAATTAATGCTCCAAAAGGTTTGAATTTAAGCACCACTCTTAAAAGCATCAATAACAAACATATTTTTTTCATTTGGGTACATATTTCTACTCTGCATAATCACAATTTTATAATTCCATCTGAATAAATTTTATTCTATCTTATTTTAAACATTTTAGATAACTGTCTCTCTCTCTCTCTCTCTCTCTCTCTCTCTCTCTCTCTCTCTCTCTCTCTCACACACACACACACACACACACACACACACATATCCTTTACTCACTCCTTTCCTCCCTCCCTCCCTCTCTCTCTCTCCCACCTCTCTCTCATCTGTCTATCCTCTATCCAATCCTTATTTAGATATCATCTTAAGATGACTGAGAGAAAAAAATATGTTAAATTTTAATTATTTTATTTTGATTGCATCTCTCATAAGATTGCCTGGTCATAACCACTCATTATCTTTCATTTTCTGAACAGTAAGGTGCATATTGATACCTATATAAATGATAAATTTAATCACTTATTGGGTATAGATAGAAATGAATATCAGAAGGGGGAGATATCACATTTCTTCCAGTTAAGGAAGTCAGAATATGTTTGGAGTATGTTTGGATATGTCTGGGTTACCTGAGGTACTGATTTTTTTCCCCTAGAGTTTCTAGACATCCAATCCAAACCAACAAATTTGGCATACTGCAGATCCTGTCAACCAAGTATTGACTAGTGGGAACCAGAAGATAGCCTTTTTCTGCTGTAGCATCTGTTTTATGGAATATTCTTCCATTAGATATTAGAATGGCCCCAATCCTTTTGGATTTTCCTAATGCTTTAAAAACTTGACTAAGTACCATTTGTGGGGCTTGGAATGTGTTAAAGTCCTGATACCTGGTTTTACTATGAATTGATTAATCATCATGGCTGCTATTTGAACTTATTTATTTTGTAGATGTTTTATTGTTTAAAAACTCTTAAAATTATTTTAATTGTTTTATAATTTTAGAATTGTAAGTCACCCAGATTCACTCGGATGAGATGGATGGCTATAGAAATTAAATAAACAAAAACAGAAATAAATAAATTATGCATATAACTATGTTCATAATGAACTAAACCTTATTAAATTTAGTTGCACATTTGTAGAAAAATTGATATATGTCTGAATAATGGAAATAACATTTTTATTTCTTTCATTAGAAAGAAAAAAAGTGAAACTCTACTGTGCCAATTAAAAGTTTAAATTCATAGTATTTCCACTGAAAGCCATATCCCATAATACTCAATATCTTAGTATTTTTGTTTCAAGATATACGTACTGTTATTCATTTCTGACTTTTTTTGTGATTATATGGAAACAACAATTCACTGTTATCAGTGGTTCCTTCTTTGAGTTCTTGTTAATTCATGTTTGTACTATCAGTATTTGTGTTTATCCATATGGTCTGTTGCCAGCTTTAAAAAAAAACAAAAAACTACTGTTATCTTCAATTTTTTCACATAGTATGGATTTTTCTAGAGAATCTTCTTTCTGCATTATGTGTCCAAAATATTTAGCTTCATGATTAGAGTTTCCAGTAAGCGCTTTATGCCTCATTTAGTACTGAATACTAAATGTATTCTCACAGCTATTCAGTTGGTTTTCCTGCCTGGTTTTTCTAAAAACAGTATAATAATGTTTGAGTTTGTGTAATATGAGTTATGGGGAAAAAAGATTTCAAGCAGATATCCTGAAACATTTTCTTAAGCACCTTAAAGTAGTATCTACTTTTCTAGATTTAATCTCAATTTTATTTAATTCTAGCCTTCAGTCCTCAGATTATTTGGAAGGAATGGAACAGCTTGTCCTAAAAAAAAGTAATTAGGCAATTACAGAAGTGGCAATCAATATCATGCTAAGGATCCCAAAGCTGATCTGTCATTGAGAAAATGACAACTACACTTGGTCACTGCATACTTCTATTTCATTTTTTTCTATTTCATTTGAGCAGCCTAGAACATTATATAATCCATCTTTTTCCTAACATAGTATCTTGTGATTGGACCAGATTACCAATGTTGTCGATACCTATTCTGACAATTGTAATCAAAACATACTTGACCATCACCATGTTGATTCAAGTAAGTGTAAGTAGAGATTCTGCAACTCACCATTTGTGCTAAGGAAACTGGCAAGTTTAGAACATTTGAATATTTACTTCTTCTACCAAATGTCAACACTCAGTTTGCTTTCAGGGAATGTTACAGCTTTTTATAATGTATAATGGTGTAGTATCTAAATACTGCAATTACTGCTGATTGATTTGAAACCTTCATAATATGATTATAAAACAAAAAAGGAGAACATTGGCATTGAAAGCATCTTTCTGTACATAGAAGTAAAAGAGGGTGTCAGCTGCAACATAGAAACCTATTAGCCTTTGACTGCAATGGAAAATTCTGCAGACATCTTAATTGAACTGTCTACAATTACCCCCAGATCTTATTTCCAAAGATATGTCAGCTAATTTGAACACAGAAGTATGCATGTAAAATTCAAATTAGTTCTCCTGGTGTTTCATTACATTGCATTCACCCAATTTAAATTCCATCTGCCATTTAGTTGCCCAGTTGCCAAATTGAGATGAATACTTTGGAACTTTACAAAGCATTGTGTTGCTTTGACAACCATATTAATGAATACCATTTATTAAGTATCACATTCTTGATGTTACACAAGATAGGAATGCAAAGTCAACTACCGTACTTTTTTGCTTTAGTTTCACAAAAAGCCCTTTACATTCATTTTCATTGACCATGGAAAGCAGCCCATATTCACTAATGGAAAGAGACATATTCACTGGGGACGTTTGGTGGGACCCTTGTTTCATTTTCTTTAATTTGTAAGTGCTTCTCTTCTTTGCTGTGAGGAAGAATGTGCAGGAGAACCCTAGAATGGATTGTGAATTGCTCTTTTCTCCTAGGTCCCAGAGTGATATGACTTTCCAGAAACATATCCAGCTTGAACATGATTATTAAACAACAATAAGAAACATGTTAAGAAGAATTAAGGCCTATAGTTTTAACCAGGATGTGAACTAGTTATGAAGTTAGAGCAGGGCCATCCAACCTGTTTGTTGTCAAAGACAATAGAGGACTTCTGTGTCGGTGTCGTTTTCATTTGAAACATGGTAGAATAGAATAGAATAGAATAGAATAGAATAGAATAGAATAGAATAGAATAGAATAGAATCCTTTATTGGCCAAGTGTGATTGGACACACAAGGAATTTGTTTTTGGTGTATATGCTCTCAGTGTACATAAAAGAAAAGATACATTTGTCAAGAATCATGAGGTAAAAAACATTTAATGATTGTCATAGCTTCTTTTAGCTTCTTATCTAGCAAGGGGTATGGCTGCTGACAGAACATTACTAAAGTGAGTGGGGGCAATATGTTCAGCCTTCTAAGGGTCCCTTAAATTCCCCTCCTTCTTCCCCTGCAAATAACCCCAAATAGAGCCAACTGCAAATAACCCCAAATAGAGCCAATCTGTTTTGTAAGAATCATGACAGGCACTCTCTCATAACATTTAAAAGACTTCTACAGGCTGCAGATCGCCCTAGATTTACTATAATATAATTCTGTATGAACCTGATTTGATCAAGAATGTAAGCTATCATAGTAATATGTTTATGAAAACTGAACATTTAGAATGTATTGATCCTTAAGAGGTTTCCACGGTAAGACTTCTAGAGGCTGTTATCATTGATTTCCATTGCCTGGGAATTGTAGTTCCATAATATCTAGACATTCACTAATTCCCACCTCCAAATTAAATTACTCTGTTTAAAATAGATTTACACAGTATTGTTACCAACACACACCCAAAAAAAAAACCCAACCCCAGATGATGATGGGTCATGTGGCACTGGACAGGGAACTAATTATTCTTGCTTTTATTGGGATCAGTCTGTTCATTGCTAACTCTAAACAGTCTTCTGTTAACAGGATTTTCCTGCTGGGTGATTGGGCTCCTAAGTGTTTAAAATTTGTAGCTTATAATTAACAGTTATGACTAAGCTACTTTTTATTGTTTCTTGAAAATAGTCTTGAAAATATATAGACATCTGGTAACTAAAGGACTGTATTTGGCATGAGGTGAACAGAGTTAGAAGCATGAAGGATTTTTCCATCACCACCACCTAGTGTAAGCAGCGATATAGAGTTATATGCAATGTACATCTGATTAAATTGTATGTTTCAGTGACTCCCTAAGAGTGAACAGAAATTGCAATAACCTCTATGGCTACAACGTTCAATGATATGATATTCTTTTATTATGTTCTTTGACTAGACATTAAACATCTTCCTGAAAATGGTTACCGTTTATGTGCAGTTATTCCTGTATTCAGAATAACGAAATAGCGAATATGATAGGCGCAGACATTTGGGTACCCTTTCATAAAGTATTTTCTAACACTTCCTTTGGCAGAAATAGCAGTTTCCTATATGATATGTTTTGTTTTTAACCTAATCGGCATAAGTGGCATGTCAGCCGCTTAGAGTCTTGGGACTGAAGCAGACAAAACCCAAGTGAATAACTGCATCTGTAAAAGATGTACAGAAAAGGTACTAATCCAAGAAAGGAGTCAGAATCTCAATTAACCCTTTATCATCTGCTGACTAGAGACAAAGCAGATTGCAATCAGGCTCTACAGACCATCTAAATATGGAAGGAAAATTAAGTTAGCACAGTAAAGTCTGCAAGAAACTTTATTCCTACCTTTTGAGGTTCCTTAACTTTTGGCTGTCTTCATCCAAGTAATAAATAATATCTTCCATGCTTTGTAGGAATCATTGTTCAAATAAAAATCAAGATCTACCAATAAAGAACAACCAAAAGTCTGTATGTCATACATGATTATACCTTTGTGTACCCAAACATGGAAAATTTCTAGAGCAAGTTCCTTTTCTTACAAATTCATCGCAACTCCAATGCAGAAGCAAGACTATAATTAGATGTGGTCTACATCCCAGAGCAGTTGAGAATTGAGATCATTTTCTAGTGCCAGTGGCAGGTGAATTTGTTGTTGGTGTTTCTGGGTGGAATTCAACATGGTAGTAATGTTCTATGAAGTCCTACATAGCTCAAAACCTGGATATTCTCCTGTGTGATGCTTGGAGAGTCCAAGCATGGGTTATCTTCTCGTCTGATTGGCCAGGGCCTGAATTGCAATTTCTTTGGCCACGCCTCTTCCTCTGGCTGAGCTCCAGTTTTTTCAACTCAGTCAGCCTAGAGAGACATAGATTGAGTTGCTTCTGATCTATATCATTGAATTATTGCATTTAATTAGAATTTAATTCAGAATTAATTAGGAATTCATTGGAAATTGTGTAAAAAAATTTTAAATTACCAATTCGGCTGGGAAGAGTATTTGTGGGAGGCTTGTAGCTGCCGCGCCCAGCGTGGAACTCAGATCGCCGGGTAGCTGCCATTGCTATGTGTTGGCTATGAGATCTGGTTTAGAACAGAAACCGCAGTGCAGCAATCTGCCTTTGAAGCCTCAGCTGACTGCTCAGAACTGGGTCTGGGGCTCACAGAATTTGCTCTAATAGCTTTCTTGTTGAGGTGGCCATTTTTATTTTCCCTCTGCTGTGGTATTTTTTGCTTGTAAGTTAAGGATGTTTATATTGTATATCTTCCAGTGGCGAAATCCAAATTTTTTTACTACCAGTTCTGTGGGTGTGGCTTGGTGGGCATGGTGTGGCTTGGTGGGCGTGGCAGAGGAAGGATACTGCAAAATTCCCATTCCCTCCCCTCTTCTGGGGGAAGGATATTGCAAAATCTTCATTCCTACCTCACTCTGGGGCCAGCCAGAGGTGGTATTTGCTGGTTCTCCAAACTACTCGAAATTTCAACTACCGGTTCTCCAGAACCTGCTGGATTTCACCCCTGATATCTTTGTTTTTATTTATTGCCTTTATCTTATTGTTGGCCAGCCAAAGTTGACTTTGGTAAGATGGGCAGCTATATAAATTTAATAAACAAACAAACAAACAAACTGAACTAGCTCTCAGTAACAAGCTAAACTGTGACTAAAAGAGAGCTGATGCGATGCTCTCCTTTCCTTTAAGCAGAATTTTATTTCAAAATCTTGGTAGAACCCAAACTTGAATGGACATTTTTCGTGTGACCTATTTCAACTTCACTAATTGTAAAGGATTGCACAACAGAGAAATAAGTAGGCTATCTTTAGGTTTAGCCTTCCCATGGTTCCTTCCAGATGTGCAGGACTCTGGTTAGGAATTGCAGTCATATCTGTAGGGCTCAGAAAGAATTGTAATCAGATCCGCAACCTACTGTAGAGCAGATTGTGAAGTTAATTAGTTTGGTGAGAAATAAAGACTGTTTCCATCAGAGCCGAGGTGGCGCAGTGGTTAGAGTGCAGTACTGCAGACCACTTCAACTGACTGCTAGTTCAGCAGATCAAATCTCACCAGGCTCAAGGTTGACTCTGCCTTCCATCCTTCCGAGGTGGGTAAAATGAGGATCCAAATTGTTGGGAGCAATATGCTGACTCTATAAACCGCTTAGAGAGGGCTGTAAAGCACTATGAAGTGGTATATAAGTCTGAGTGCTAAATTACCAGGTTCTAGGAAGTTGAAAAAACATCCCAGGAGAAGGCAATGGCAAAAATGCTGACGCTGTAGTTATAAACCAAGGATTATATCCTAGTACTTTTGCCTGAGCTCAAGATAATAGCTTCCTGAAAAAGAAAATGATTTAATATGCTAGATGAACCAAGTCATTGATGGGAATAAATGCTTAGGGTTACTGGAATTGTTGCAGTTACACCTGGGCAATTTGTGTTCTAGTTGTTAGAAAGAGGTTCTGACAACCAGGGTGTGCCTAACATATTACTTTTATTAAAGACCAAGCTCCCCTTGAGGGAATTTCATTAAATGCTGGAGTGAAGAGTCATATTTTGCTTTTTTAAAGTGGTATATCCCTTACTCCTGGGAGGAACTATTATTTTATCCATGTTTCTTAGAAATGAATTAGCTGATGGCAACCACTCCTTACTGTAATATGGATCTTGCTTATAATATAAAGTAGGAAGAGTTTACCTAAATTTTTATACGATTCATGTAACCTGTCTAAACAAGAACAGAAACTGATTTCAGAATCAGAGGTCTGATGGTCATTGGAGGGCTAAAATGAAGTAAATACTGTAAATGATAGTTTCGTCCTCATAGTGAATTGTTCTGACTGATGTAATGTAAATTCTGCAGAATGATTATATAGGTTTACAAAGCACCTTTTGTGCAGTTGTTCTTTGGGACAGTATTAAACTGTACCTAAATTATGTGTATTGAATTTATATATAATTTCCAACTCAAGTGGAACTTGAAGATGGCGGCATAAATTCAACCTCTAGGTACCACACTACTTTCCAGTAATCAACCTACAAAAAGATGACTAACCAAGTTAATAAAGCCCAGAAAAAAAGGATTCTACAGATCATGAAATAGACTTTTGTTTCAGAATCAAAAAAGAAAAGGGAGGACTACTGTTTGCCTGCCAGAAATTAGGAAGTGAAGCTTTAAGTACCGAGTAATGAAATTTGCTTGGTAAATTGCACATTTAGAAAACATGGCGAAGGATATGATGACTGGGAGCTGATGTGTCCTGCACAGCTGTTGAGAGGTTTGCCTGCAGGGGTGGGTTCCTACCGATATGGTCCAGTGCGCCCGCACCGGTAGCGGCCCGCTGGTGACGTCACCCGTCCCGGTCCAGTTGGTTGCCAGTCCCTGGG
>JANHGD010004270.1:86856-97586 GCA_027560375.1 Imantodes cenchoa | reverse complement strand
AAGATCTGCTGAAAGCATCTAAGAAATTTGAATTCAAAACTTATACTCAGGTGCTTTTATTGTAAGTATGAAAGCAGGGTGATTTAATTTAAAACAAAATCCGTAGGTTATATAACAGTTACATAAATTACAGGTAAGATGGATAGAAAGCTGTTGGATGTTATGATCCTTTGCAAATAGAAATAGTTACAAAATTTCCAGATTAAGAAATGTGGAACTGAAATATTTACCAGCATGAAGAGTAAAATGGATAGAATTTTTACTCATTTCACCTGCCTATTGCCACTTACAGAACACACCATGCAAAAAATAGGGTAATTTACTAGGAATGAATATGTAAACGATTGTCATGAGTGATACGATCAAAGAACTCGGATTTGAAATCACCGTAGTTTAAGTCAAACTGGGGTAATGTTAAGCCAAGATCATTTTTTTTCCAAACTCATTTCTGAATAAACCTATTTCAGTCCTAGAATTTCTCACCGATGTGGCCTCTCTTCTCTTTCTCCCTAAAACTTGAAAGTGGCGAGAAATGCCGCCACTAAAAATCTTACTAAGCATTAGAAATTTCAGGAACATGAAAATCAAGGAAAAGAAGTGTCGGAATTTCTGGAGGTTAGTGATGTCTGGCAGGATGGGGTAGGTAGAGCTGGAGGTTAAACATTAAGATGCATAAACGGCCATGGCTTTGGTCATATGTTTTGTAACCACTATCTTGACTATTTGACATAGGCACATACAAATAATCCTCTACTTACAACCTCAATTGAGCCCAAAATTTCTATTGCTAAGTGAGGCCCTTGTTAAATGACCTTTGCCACATTTTGCAACCTTTCTTGTCATTTGTTAAGTGAGTCACTGTAGCTGTTCAGTTAGTAACACGGTTGTTAAGTGAATCTGGCTTCTCCATAGACTGCATGCGCAGAAGCAAAAAAATGCCAAAATCTCGCGCGGGCGAGAATCCTCTCACGAGAGGACGCTTCTGTGCATGCGCAGAAGGAAAAAAAGGTAAAAAAAAGATGGTGGTGCCCAGGGGCCGCGGCCCAGTATGAACTGCTCCACAGCCCGGTACCGGTCCACGGCCCGGTGGCTGGGGACCACTGCTTTATGGTACTCAAATCAGAATTGTATTCTAGGTTTAAACTGGAATTTGTTGGCTTGTGATCCCTGTTTTTTAAGCACAATAAATCATCATCTTGGATGTGGGTACAGTATATGTCTCACCAAACTATCTATGTCTGATTTATTTATCTACTCAGATGAACAAATAGCTGATATATACTAACACATGTTTATTGATGTTATTGTTTCATAAATCAAAGGTCCTGGTTTAAAGTGCTAAGCAAATATGTTTGTTAGCAAACACTTTAAACCTGGAACAACTTAGGCAGCCCAAGAGCAAGTAGCATGGATAATTATTCAAAAAACTAGCTGCACACTTTTCTTTTTAAAGCAAACCTTTTAGAGGTAAAATGTATGATCAACCTCTGTCCTGTGTTTCAAAATTCACTAGTAAGTTTAGTTGGGTATTTTATACTTGATTTCAAGCAGAAATATATATATTGATCCCCAATAGAGGAAATGAAAATCATTTAGAGGTAAGAAGAGGTACTTAATGAAACAGTTGTGCTATTGCCCCTTGTTCCATTTATTATCCAATGAAAGTAGTTATTATTTAAAGAAACATTTCTGGAAATCTATGTATCAGTGATGGTGAACCTTTTTTCCATCGGGTGCCGAAAGCACGCGTGTGCGAGCTATCGTGTGTGCACCCATAATTTCATGTCCCCCATGTGCCCCCCCTGCACATGCACGCATGACACACACACATCCTGTGCTGCCCCATCCCCTCACATGTGTGCATGACCCCCTCCCCCATTTTCCGACTTCCGGTAGGCCCAGTAGGCCCAGTTTTCGCCCTCCCAAGGTGCTAAGAAAGCCTCTGGAGCCTGGGGAGGGCGAACCCCCCCCTCAGGGCTGAAAATGCCCTCTCAGAGTGTCTGCGTGAGCCGAAAATTAGCTGGCCAGCACCCACATGTGCGTGGGCAACTGCTGGCAGATAGGTTCGTGCCATAGGTTCACCATCATGGCTATATACTGTACACTAATTTGCATATGATGCAATCTTTACGTTGCGGATCTGTGGTTAAAGGGTTCAAGGAATCTGAAAGTTGTGTTGCAGATGGAACTAAGGACCCAAATATATTTGTGCATAATTAAATGGAGGAATTCAGTGGAACAAGCTCTCCTTGGGAGGTTCATGTTATCTGTAATATATTTTGCATGTAAAGATTTAGATAACTATTCTCTTGATTGGCCAAGCTAGTTGCATCTTGGGAATTAGAGACCAAAACATTTTGGCAAGGATCAAGGTACCTATATCTGAATGCAATTAGGTTTTATGCCATAAGCAGTATAACTCGCTCAAATATATTCTTTAATATTTTTCCTGTGATTTTTTTTCTTAGACAATCTATTTCATCTTGACTCATCATCATTCCAAGATAGTGGCATCTCTGGGGCTCTCTGCTAATGTTAATATGGTACAGAAGATTTAAAATTAGGTAAGTCCTGATATTCATATAGATTAACATCAATATGTGTCAGCAGCTTCTCCTTTTATATTTTAACATTTTTGTTGGTGTTTTCTTTCAGCTGATGTTCACAAGAAAAAGAGTCACGTGATGTATGAAGGCAAACATATACACTTTTCTGAAGTTGACAATAAGCCGTTGTGCTCCTACAGCCCCAAACTGTGTAAGCAGAGGCGATTAAATGGCTACGCCTTCTGTATTAGGCATGTTCTGGAGGATAAGACCGCCCCTTTCAAGCAATGTGAATATGTGGCGAAGTACAATAGCCAACGCTGCACCAACCCCATCCCTAAATCTGAGGACCGTAGGTAAGTGACAGCAGCAAAACAAAACAGAGTATCAACAAGATAAGTAACGTAAGTAATGGAAGCTATATAAATCCGTGAATGTTTAGTGATATTAATGAGAGGCCATTTGTGAAATTGATGAATGTATTTATTTACTTACAGGACACATATGACAAAGGGACTCTATAGGTAACTTACAATAATCTATAAAACATAGTGAAAAAAACACAAGGGGTCCTTCCTCCCAAGGACCAGACCAAATATTATCCCAGCTGAGCCCACCCCCCACCTTCCTAGCCCAAAGCTTGCTAGAAGAGCTGATTATAGCAGCTTCCATTTTAGCTGGAGGAGTACAATAAGGGAAAACTGTTGGGAAAATAGTTGAATATCACAAAATTAGACAATGGGTCATCAGAAGAATCTTCTCACTAAACATGCAACCTTTTAAAATATGAATTTCTCTGCTTTTTAATAACAAAAATAGAGAAAAACACAAAACTAATGGTGATAGGTTGTCAATAAGAAGGAAAAAAGAACATATAAAAAGTGCTATAACATAAAAGTGAAAAATATAACAAAAAATAATATGTCATAATAATCAACTGTTAGAATTCTACATATATTTTTCTAATGCAGATATTTTTCAGGATATAGTTCTGATAGATTTATACAATTATCTTTTTTAACCTACTGTATTTTGTACAAATCAGTCCCATATTTCATTATACTTGTTGATACATAGTCTATGTCTAGGCATAGTATTGGCCTCCCCTCCCCGAATTTTCAAAGGTGGGTCAGTAAAAATACAAACTTAATATTTTTGAATGTATGCATGCAACCATGAAATCTAATTTATTTCCATAAAAGCTGAGTACCCATGTACACAACCTGCTGTGCTTAAAAAACTGCAGACAGAAAAATTAAGAAGCAGGCCATAAAGGCTTGTTAGGAAATTTAAAATGATGGGAGGCTGTAACCTAGTATTTTACTTTTGCAGGCTTTTTCTGAATAGGCAAGTTTCCCATGACTGTCATTTTATGAGTATAAATGCAATGTGCTATAATATTTTATATTATAGCACATAATATGGCCTCTTGGACCATAATTGCTTCTGTTATATTTTTTTGAACCATTCATTTTTCCTGTTTTAAAAGTTATTTGCTTATCTAGTGGCCTGTCAGTTGTTAGTTCTCTTTCAAGTGGCTAAATATATTAATAATATTGAAATATGACTTTAAATAATGCATATTTTCCAAAAATATAAATTTTTCTTGAATTCCCTCAAGAGGAATGTGCATCTTAAATTCTAGCTTAATAGTTTTTGACGTACTGCATGTACATATACAGCAACAAACAGTGGAATAAAAGGATTAATTGATCAGTAAATTAATGATGGACAACTTGACTTGTTCCCTGCTACAACCAAAACAACTTACAGTGGTCTCCTTTTCAAGATACGCACAGTCCTCTAATGGTTGACTTGCTTAGTGACTGTTCACCGTTGATATGAATGTCATGACAAAGTAACTTTGTGAACAGTCCTTGCATATACAACCTTTGCTAGTCTGTAAAGCAAAGAAAAGTTCAATTGCAGTTTCACTTAATTCCTGATTCCCTTTAACAACTTGCTAATTCCAGTTGTGGTCATTAAACAAGGACCACCTGTAAATGGATAGCACTGAATAACATTGTCTCATTGTCTCATTCTAGTTCTTCAGTGCAGTGCAGATAGGTTAGATCAGTGATGGCGAAAGTTTTCGGCACTGAGTACCCAAACTGGAATGTGTGTGCATGTGTGCGTGCCAGAGCTCCGGAAACCCGAAGACCAGCTGGTCGGCATGCACATGCCTGTTTTTTTGGCTATTTGGGGGGCCATTTTCAGGATATTTTTAGGCAATTTTCAGGCTGTTTTTTTTCTGGCCATTTTCCCAGCCATTTTCAGACTGAAAATGGCCCTTAAAACGGCCTGTTTTTTTGCCTGTTTTGGCCATTTGTGAGGCCATTTTCAGACTGTTTTCCTTCCTTACTTATATTTAATTTTATGGATTTTTTTCATGTCATTTTTCATTGTAAGGTTGCACATCTTTGTGCTTTCAGCTATCTGTAGTGTCATCAGTTAGTGCAAGCTATTCATACTTCTTCATCCAGTTTTTTAAGTCCATGTTCACCTTCTAATCTAGTTTCACTCACTATATATTCAACACATGCAGTACATAGAAGCGCATACTGATGTCTTGGATTTTCTCAAGTTTCCTGTATGCATTGGCAATAAAGTCTCATATTCCTCAGTCTTTCCTAAGGCCAGCTTGAAATTTTGGCATCTCCCTTGCATGTAGGGCTCTAATCTGTGTTGGATGAGTATTGTTTTGCTAGCATGTGAAATTAAGGATATTGTACAGTTTTTGTACAGTTTCCTTTTTTGATATTGGAGAGTTGATTGATTCTTCCAGTCTGTAATCCACTGTGTCATTCTCCAGATTTCCTGGCATAGCTTGGTTGGAACCTTTATCGAGTCTTCTTCTGTGGCTAACCCTGTTTCTGTGGGTGTTCCATCAGTTCCTGTAGCTTTTCAGCTTTTCAGTTAGATCAGAGTGCTGATCTGACCCTATCTTCTAACATTAAAGGTTCTTGTAAATAGGGAATACCTCCCAAGGTATCTTGGATGTTGACATCTCTACTGTATGGGATTTCAGTATAGTTTTTTCATTTTTGTTTGATGCTCTTTTAATCACTTATTATCTGTTCCTTAGCATACTAGCTGAAGGTTTGAACCTACTTTTGAGTTCAGTTAGGGAGTTGCGGTTGATAAAAAATCAGCTGCTATGATAGTGGCTGAAGCTGATAGCTTGGAACACAGCATGCCAATCCTATTCAGATTGGTTATCACTTTATATGTGGTATTAGGGAGCCCAGGGACCCAAGTGTATTGAGCCGATATCATGGTTGTGTTATTTGTTGCATTGGTTGGTTTTTATCTTGCCTGTTATATATGTTCTTTATTAGCTTGTTATATATACCGTTTTATCTTGTTTTAAAACTTTGGTAGCCATCCAGAATCACATAATTGAGATGGGCAGCCTATAAATTTAACAAATTAATGAATGAAGCAAAACCAGCACGTTGGATTAGTTATAGAAACAAATTAATAATTATTGGAAATAATATAGTTCAAGTTACCAGAGGAAGATTCCAGTTACTTTTTGTATGAGCTGCTTTGGAACTTGCTGATTTTTTAAACTATGTGTAAAATGAATTACAATCATATAACTGGAATAATTTTAACATGAATGAATGAGCCTTATTCCAGCTACTTTATTTGGAAAAAGGGGTTCCTGGCCACCTTTGCCATTTGATCATCCAAGAATATATCATGATGAAAATAATGCTGTTTCAAAGGACAATATGTTCAAATGTAAAACATTTTTTCCTCCAAGAAGTCTTAAACTATATGTTCAAGTATTTTCATCATAGTGTTCCTGAAAACCAGGAAGAGCAGGGAAATTATAATTCTGTGATTGGTGTTGTAATTGCCAAAATGTAGTCGAAGAATCATTGAATCTACTTCTAAAGTTAAACCTTGCAAGACCAAAAAATTACAGAATGTGGGGTGAGGGGGAGGGTGTTTGTATGTGTGTGTGACTATCTGTAGTTATAGTGTCTTGAGACCTGGTTTGCAGAATAGCATAGAAGTAAACTTTCAATGGAGTACAAAAATGATGTTAGGCTTTATACTTCCTGCTTGACTGACTGACTGATTGACTGACAGTGCTGCAAGTGGCTGTTTATTCGTTCATAGAATACTGATAACAGGCCTCTTGAGGACAGGGTTTTAAAATCATGGCTGAAAACTGAAAATGATGGGAATCTGGTACTCTGGCATCTTACCATCTAAGGAGTTTAAGGCATCATACATAATTCTTTCAGTTCTTCTATATCATCACAACAATCCTGTGAGGATGTTTAATTTATAAAAATGAGAAGTGTAAGATTACCTGGTAAATTTCATTGTGAGTAAGGGGCTGAGCTGACGCTGCTCCTAGTTTATCAGACATCAGTATACTGTACTGCACAGTTTTCTCTTGGAATTGGTAAAGTTAAAATGATAGACTTTTCTGTTCTTAAACAATTTTTCTTTGACATTCTATTAAATTAGACAATTTTTACACTTTTCTTCATTTCAAGCATAAGCCTGAAGTGTTAGAGAATTAAGTTTCCACAATGTGTTAATTCTAACACAGCTATTTTTATTAGGATATGAAAAAGATTGTCTTGAAAGATTTCTGTTACATTTAAATAATCAGTCCCATCTTCCCTTACAAATGGGCATCATTTAAATATGCAGGTTATAACTGCAAATGTTCAGAGCTCTGGATATGGTAACTGTTCCCATAAAATGTTTACTGTAATTCAAGTTTTGCTTCTATTTTTGAAGAGTTGAGCATGACAATTTATATGTCCTTCACTGAGTCTTCCCAAGAATATAAATAGATTTTTTGCCTTGACTGACGAAGTGTTGATGATTAGATCTTTCTTCCTGATTCTTTTCAGACATAAATATTGTGAGAAAAATACCATATTTTTTGCTTTTGATTTTCAAAGGTATTGCAACAGTCACCTACAGGTTCTTGGCTTTTTACCGAAAAAGGAGAGGAAGAAAAAGAACGATCCAACAGAAGAGGTAAAAGTTCGGCACCAGATGGATTCAATAGCCTTCAGCCTGACAGTTCCTCCACTGGCTTTGAAGATGCCCAATGGCCTGGATGGGATGTCCCTCTCTCCACCAGGGGCCCGGCTTCCTCTCCACTACTTGGAAGCAGAATTGGAAGACCCCTTTGCTTTCAATGAGGAAGATGAAGAGCTCAAGAAAGGGACAGCTGTGAAGAAAAAGTTGCAGAGCAAATTAGCCCAAAACCGTCAACGCCAGAAAGAAACTGAGATTCTGAAAGTTCGCCAAGAGCACTTTAGCCCCGTTCCTGCACCTTTGCAGCAGCAGCCTTTGCAACCACAGCAACATGCCCATCTCTCACCTATACCAACGTCTTTAAAGCCAGCAGTGCTCCCACAGGGCTTAGTCTGCAAGTCACCTCAACCTCAGAATACCAGCCTACCAATGCAGGGAGTGGCACCCACCACACACGCTATAGCACAAGCCAGGCAGTCGGCCAACAAAAGACCTCTGCCTCTCTTGCACCCTACTAAAGTTCATGCCCCAGACCCACCCAGGGCTGACAGGATCCTAATGAAAGCCACAGCCTTCTCCCCATACTCATTCTGTAGGAGCCGGTTACAGAGACTGGTGAAACTGTGCACTCAAAAACATCAGCTGGATGCTGATCTCTTTCCACATTTAGGTAAGTACAGAAGTATATCTGCATTTTTGTTGGGTGTAAACAGATCGGTAATGGTATGCGAGCAAACTAATTGGGTCCTTTCATTTGTTTATTGGAAAGAATAAGGCCATGATGGCAAACCTATGGCCCGCGTGCCAGAGGTGGCATGCAGAGCCCTCTCTGTGGGCACGTGCGCTGTCGCCAGCTGCTCTTTTGGTTTCCAGCATGCACATGCACACCGGCCAACTGGTCTTTGTGGGCGCCCGAACACCGGAAAATGGCCAAAAAAATAATCTGCCCTTTTTGGGGCTGTTTTCCGGCCATTTTTAGGCTGGTTTTGGGCTGGTTTTCAGGCTAAAAACGGCCTGGAAAACGGCCTAAAAGCAGCCCAAATAATGGCCAAATACAACCAAAAAACAGGCATGCGTGTGCCAGCCAGCTGGTTTTCGGGATTCTGGTGCTCTGGTGCCAGAGGCCAAAAAGGTTCGCCATCATTGGAATAAGGTAATCCATAAAAGAATGTCTCCGTATGCTTTCTCAGAATATACAGGGTACTCATTACTGTTTACTATTGGGAAAAGAAATTCAGGGGCCCTTGAATGTGGTTGAAGAAGCTCATCTTCTTTCTCCCTTTTCAGGGTTGGACTGGTCTGAAGATAGTGGAGAAGAACTGGAAGAATTAGATCAAACCTCTCCGTACCAAGTTGCATGGTCTATCCGGGAAGCCCTCAGATATGAAAGGAATGAGTGAGTACATGAAGAAGGACAAAAATAATACAAAATAAAATACAGTTTTTAGATGCACATTCTTATGTAAAACATAGATACTAATGAAGAAGATGATTACACTGATTTTTGAAAGTCCTAAGCATAGCAACTCACATTAGTTCTGATTCTATTTGACACTTATATATTTGAGATAAAGCCTTCATATAACTGACCATTCAGAAAGATAGGTGTTGAATGTTAAACACTTGTCCCTTAATTCTGAATTTACATAATTTGTATAATTACATAATTAATGGTATCATTTACAGTAAAACTCTCCTTTTAGTGGGCATTAAATGAAATCTAAATGAAAACTTTCTTCTATTGTATTCATAGTTTGTTCATTGAGGCTATTAAATGTTTTGCTACTAAAAGATTATTCTTTGTTCAGCCAAAAGCACAAAATATTGTTTCTACATTTCTTGTACTTTGATTGAAATGAATCTTTTAACAATATAATTTACTTAGCGGATGGTACCATTTGCATAATTTGCAAACCATGATTCGAATAATGCTGAAACTTGTGATCAGAATCACAGATTCCTAGAATGGAAAGTGGCTTTTGAGGTTTTTGTGTCCAACTCTGATCAGTGCAAAAAAAAATCAAAACTAAACCTTTCCTGCTAGACGGAAGCCCAAACTCTGCTTGGATACCTTCAGTGAAGGGAAGTCCACCAGTTGTTTGGGTATTTGATTCCACTGTCAAATTGGTTCACAGTTAAGAGTTTTTTTTAAAAAAATCACTTATTTTTTTACAAATATAGCATGCTGCATAATCCCACAATTTTAGGTGCCATATTGTCAAAAAAATACAAAGTAGCATAACAACTTAAGTAAAATCATATTGGTAATTAAATAACCAATCCATATTGTTTTCCATCATATGTGTGGTTCTAAAGAGTCTATCTCCAAAGGCCTTGTGAAAAAGCCCAGTTTTTACTACTTTCCTGACATTCAACATTTAATCAAAACAGCAAAGCATAATGTTCTTCTCAATGTAGTTTTTATAATTGCTTGTGGTTCTGGTCTGTTCCTTTTTAGGAGTATTGATTTGAAAATCATTCATAGGAATAACTGAGTTGCTTGCTATTACAAATGAGTAAAGCTGTTACATAAGGACAAATGTTCGTAAAAACCATTGCTAATAGATTTGTTGTGTTGGATGTGCTGTTGGAAAGAAGATTATCAAAAGGGTGGAAGATAGAATTGTATATGATTTGGGGGGAACATTTATTTACAACAATTTGTCCCCTGTCCGCTCTTCCTACATATTTTGTGATAGCTCATATAAAATTTCAAATATAATTAAAGTAACTAATTAAATTTATTTGATTGAAATCATTAGCCAGAGATAAAGAGTAATTTATCCACCTAATACTTTGCACCCACAGATGCTCTCTAGGAAAGCCAGGTCTTCACCGCTTTTCAAAAAATTAAAAGGGGTATGGGTAAGCCTTGAGAGATATTCAGATTATAAGCGGAGGTTGCTCCAGAGGGCAGAACTACCCTTCCAGAAGTCTGTTCCATGTTCCCATTCCCATCCATCAGCTTCTTACAGAGTGTACTTAAAGCATATCGCTTTGGCTGACTGCAAACAGGGAGATGCTTTTTGAAGAAGGTGATTCCATGGGTAGAACATTTAAATAGAACCAACAATTTTAATTATAGTCAGAAATACCGTATTTTTCGGAGTATAAGACGCACCTTTTTCCCTCCTAAAAGAGGGTGGAAATATCGGTGCGTCTTATACA
>JANHGD010004270.1:65235-84623 GCA_027560375.1 Imantodes cenchoa | reverse complement strand
TAAGGGGGCTGGGAGGTGCCAAGTTTAGCAGTTAAAGAAAGGCAAGGCTCAGGCCAGGTACCCAACATTACAATTCACAGCAGTAGCAAAATTACAGTTACGAAGTAGCAATGAAAATAATTTTATGGTTGGGAGTCACCACAATATGAGGAACTGTATTAAGGGGTTGCAGCATTAGAAAGGTTGAGAACCACTGGCGTAGGACTTGACTGCTTCTGAGTCCACCAGTTTTTGATTCATCTGGTGAGATCAGGCAAAGCTTTGGGTCCCATCAATAAACAAGAAGGAGAGAGGGAAAGAGAGAGCGAGAAACGTAATTGGAATTATTGACTAAGGTGGTTTCTGAAATTGAATGAATTTTGAATGAACAAATAATATCCCCAGAATGCATTACTTAGTTTTTCATTTCATTTCATTTGCATTTCAGTCCAAAATTTCAGTCCAAAATTGTTTAAACCCTATTTTACTAATGTGGTAAAGAGCCAACTGACAAGGTATCTAATTTGTCTAGATTGAGTTCAGTTTATTAGTCATCAGTTTATCCATTATCATTATTAGGTACCAGCTCACCACTTTGAGAGACTTCCATTAAGTTAGATGTAGAAGGTACTAGTTGATTTTCACTGGAAGTGTACTGTTTTTTTCATTTCAAAATCAACAATTACATACAGTTATTAAAATATACCAGAAACTTGTGAACGTAATACTGCAAATGCCAAACAGAAGTTTTTCACTTCCATCTTCTGTAATGGAATTAATCTCATTATTTATATCAAATCCACCTCAGAGATCTGGGAATAGTATAGTGTGACATATTAGGCTGACAAAAGCCTTATGGTCAGAAATCTAGTTCAAAATCATGTAAATAATATGTGCAAATTAGCACTATTTTGCACATTATACACAGAATTTTTTGGTATTTTAAATAATTTAGACTCATTTTATTTGCGGAGAGACAGATAAGAATATTGAAACCCTGATCCTTAACTATTGAAAATTTTACTCAATCTTTCTTCCCATAATACTTGCTTTATATTTGTATGTGTATGTTTTAATAGAAAAACAGCTTCTCGGGAACTTATATTTTGTCTATACAAGCTTATTTGTACTCAATCGGAACAGAAAGGTATCTATTAATTATTTTAATTGTGTATTATTTAGAGATTAGCTACATTGGAGGTTACAAAGAGTGCAGTCTCTATGTTATACAGTGTATTTGCCTATTACACATGGTAACATCTACTAATTAGAAAAAAATAGTGATACCTTCTCCTGTTCGTGAATGTTTTGCAGAATGGATAAAATACTTCTATAATGTGAAAGTATACATGAACAATAATTACATTTTAAGATTTTTGATAAGACTAAGTTAATAAACATTTCTCTCTCTCTCTCTCTCTGTCTGTCTGTCTGTCTGTCTGTCTGTCTCTGTCTCTGTTTCAGCTCCAGCCAAGTGAAGCAGAGGGATGCATCACCATGCGGTGGAACCACAAAGGGTGAACCATGCACTAACAAGGCTCTTCCATTCACTAAACATTGTTTTCAACGTATCCTTTTCATTATTCCTCTGTTTATTTGCTGGGGATGAAAGGGATGAATTTTGGTCTGTTTTTGTTTTCAGTAAATAGCACTTGACATCTGTATTTGGTTGTACTTCTTTTGCACTGTGCATTAAGAGAGCAGATTGACTTCTAAAAGTAGGCCGGTATAATTGATTTATAAGACAAGAAAGCCTAGTTGGAAAATTAAGCCTGCAACTTCATACTTAGAAATAGTGAGTATAGCATAATTTTGTATGATTTTCATGCCTAATTATTGGTTAAAATTTCAGTGGTTTTTTTTAAATAGATAAAAAATAAAGATAAAATAGTGAATGCATTAGCTGTAGGAGTAGATAAGTTATAAGTAAATTATTTTATTTACTATAACATATCACATTTCTATCTGCTGAATCTTCAGGACTCTCTGTGATTTAAAATATGCTAAAATGCAGCAAAAATCCAAAGAATAATAAAATATTAAAGATAATATGTAATAATAACAACAGATATCTATATAGTAGCAATCATAATTCTTTCTTAAAGATAGCCCAGAGAAGCTTCATCTTTTTAAGCTTCTGGAAAGTTATCAGCAAGGGACCGGTGCTAATCTCTAGAAAGAGCTTATTTCATAAGGTAGGTGGTGTGATGTGGAATATCTCCCAGGGGTATGGCAAAACTCCTGAGGGGAATTTATCAGTTGGGTTGAATACAGTTAGATAGATAGTTCTGTAAGTATCCAGGTGCCAAGCTATAAAGAGCATTATTAATCAAAACTAGTGCTTAGAAAACTATTGACAACCAATGTAGGACTATAAAATGGGTGCAATACGTTCATCATGATTCATGCCAGCCAATAATTGAGCTACCTCATGCTGAAGACCATTCTGAATGGTCTTCAAAGGCACCAAAGTAAAATGAATTGCAGCAAACTAACCAAAGGACGATAAGGGCCTGAGTCACTGTTCCAAGGTCCTCCCACTCCAAGTAAGGTTTCAACTTTGCAGCTGATGAAACTGCAAAGGCCTCCCAGACGTAGTTTACCTGTCCATCTAGCAAAAGCTGTGAGTCCAGGAATATATGAATTGCAGAAGCAATGAAATAAACAGTAAACATTCCAAATTAGATTAAATGAGCTCAGAATTTTAATGCCTTCCCTTTACTGTGCTCTTCATGCTTTATACAGTCACTTAAATCTTTTCCAGCATTTTCTTCCTTTTTTAAAAAAACCACAGGTTTATTCTTAATTTATATTCTTTCGAGGCATGAAAAAACTGACAATTATATAGTAAGCAATGTAGGCAGGAATGACAACATAGAAATAACCTTGTAGATGAAATAGGAATAAAATATCTGAAAGAAAATAGCATACTGTACATAATCATAATGCTGAAATGTTTTAAAAATCTGGTCATGTAAGCTACTTCTAGGTTAGAGTTGAACAATTATACATGTTATTGTTAGCACAATCTACAGACTTGTGGATTGTACTTTGTTTTCATTAGAAACCTAAAGAACAATAAAAGATGGTACAGAAGAAATATACTTAGTATACTTATACTTTTAAGTATGTGTTCTGAGCCCAAGATCTGCTTTCAATACCAGTAATAAATAGAGCTTATGGCACTATTCCTCATTAGGACTTTTTGTTTGTCTTGCCTTCTTCATTTCAACAGATTGTAGAATGGGAGAGAGTCACTTGCTGTCGATATTAAAGAAGTTAGTAATCCTTCCAGATACCCTGCAGATCATTCACAGATTTTCATTCCATCCTTCATGCTTATATGCATTAAATGACTTTACATATCTGACAGCCATTATCTAAAATATTGTCTGTACAAGTAATCAATCCCATGAACTATATTTATTTGTGCAATTATTTATATCAGTAAATCAGCCTTTCTTTCACACATCATAGATTTTATCATCTAGCTTGTCTCCCCAAGCTTATGGTTTTAAACAATCCCCAGGCATTAGTTACATATTCTTACTCATTGTCTTGCTATATCGGACATAGCATTGCTCATTTTAGTATTTATTAAGTAGAGAAGACATGTTAAATATTGAACATATTTTTATGACCATGGAAGTGAAGCAGTATTACATGAAAACATGATTTTGAAGAAATATATCTGCTACAAATTGAGCAAGGAAACATAGCTAGAGAAAGACTAAAGAGACTCCTAGTTATATACCTTTTATGAGCAATCTAAGTTCAAATTCAGAATCCTATTTATTGATTTCCTCTATCATCTTTCAGAAAGACAAGTTTTTTCAGTTGTTATATCTTCTATAGATGATATAAATCTTCCTTTTAATATATTATCTAGTTTTCCATTAGTTCATTAGAAAATAATCTACTGATTATATTCTGTCTTCCTCTGACAATTCTGATTAAGAATTTTTAGGAAATGAACACTGGCTCATTAGCAAAATATCTAATTCAGTAAACCCATCTTAAGACAATAGAAAATAATTGGTAGGTCTGCTGGAAGGCAGTCTGCTATTAAATCTTCCAAATTTTGAAATACAGAAATAAATTACATTTTTAAAGTGTGGGGGTTTTAAACTCTTTGAAAATAAAGTTGTACTCAAATCTCAACAGTATTGCATATTATTCTTTAAACATATATAATATAGATATCCTCTTGAATCGATCGCAGCAGCTTTTTTCAAGTTGTACAGCTAAGTTTGCTGATGGACAGCAATGCTCTGTGCCCGTTTTTGACATTACACATCAGACCCCCTTATGTGAAGAACATGCCAAAAAAATGGTAAGTACATTTGATAGTCAAGCAAAAAAACAAAACAAAGAAAAAAACCCATATACATTCAGAGCAACAGAAGTTGTAGCAAACCAACAGGTAAGCTCTAACTGCAGAGTTTTCCATTTTTACAGTTCTTTTCAGAAGGCTGTAAAATGGTTTGCCAATTATGATTAAAAATAATAGGATATCAACTAGCTTATTGAGCTAACCAAAAGGATTATGGGAAAGTACTTGTTTCCTGTCATAGTTTGGTGCAGGCTCCACTTACTCAGTTTTCCTACATTTCAAAACTTTCTTCTCTATTACTCTCCCTTAAATGTTTGCAAAACTAATAGACAAAGACACATAAATTCTGAATGTCTGTGGAGATTTTCAGTCATCCAGGAGCTTCTTGGATGGGAAGCGAAACGCCTCTTGAAAGAGCACCTTTGGGATAAATTCTGAATATTTTATTTTTATTTATTTATGTATTTCATCAAGCATGTATTAGATAACAGATATAAGTATAAACATAATTATGAATACATGAAATGGATACAAATAAAAGGAAACATTAGGACAGGGACGGTAGGCACACTGGTGCGCTTATGCACGCCCCTTAAAGACCTCTTAGGAATGGGGTGAGGTCAACAATAGACAGTCTAAAGGTAAAGTTTGGGGAGTTTGGGGAAGAAACCACAACTCTGTTACTGAATTCGTATTTTCTGTAATGAAGTTTGGTACAGTTTACCATAGGTTTGTATCTATTGTGTGCTCGTGTATTGTTGTGGTTGAAGCTGAAGTAGTCATTGACAGGTAGGACATTTTAGCAGATAATTTTAGGTACTACGCTTAGGTTGGACTGAAGACGGCGACATTCTAAGTTGTCTAATCCCAAAATTTCAAGTCTGGTAGCATAAGATATTCTATTGCGAGCAGAGGAGTGGAGGGCTCTTCTCGTGAAATATCTGGACATTCTCAATTGAATTAATGTCTGGTATGTAGTGTGGGTTCCAGACAGATGAGCTGTATTCAAGAATTGGTCTAGCAAAAGTTTTGTATGCCCTAGTTTGTAGTTCAATATTACCAGAGAAGAAGCTATGCAAGATTAGGTTAACAACTTTTAATGTCTGTTTGGCAATGCTGTTACAGCACATTGTCCTAAAGTTATTGCTCATTAACTGTTACAAAGTAGTGATGTATAAATTAGAACAATTCAAAATGGTTGTTTCCTAGTCTGTTTTGATAACTTTGAATTAAAAATGGTGATGAGTTTGAAATATTGTGTTTGGGGCCAGAAACATTTCCAGAATGATTGAAACTGCCTCTTACAACTATTTTAACTTGAACAGGGCATTTTGAATTAAAAATTGACATTCAGATAAAAAATTACGCATACTCCTATTACATAACATATCTGTAGTATTTTCCATTTGTTCTGATAGTGGAACCATTCTGATAACAGTGTGATATGTTAAACTGATAATCCACTTGACAGAAAAAATAATCTGATTATTTGCAACTTTAGCCTCTGTGAGTCATTCTTTCTAATGATTTCAATATCATTATTTTTGTAGCCTTCAAATGCCTGCAGATCTTATTTTAAATTAACGTTTATTCTGTTGTGATTACATTTGGAAATATTTTGGCCTTTGTGTATTGTTAGTTCTCTTGCCCTTGCTATTGGTGAAAATAGGTTCATGGCTGGTTTTTCACGTTGTCAGATAATGTGTCTGAATGTTTTTGTGATGTAATTATACTCTTGGAATCTCAAGGAAAAGAAAAAAGAATAATATTTGTTAATGTCTTCTTTCTCTCTCTGAAAGGATAACTTCTTGAGAGGAGACAGCTGTCGTAAAGTTCAACACCAGCAGCAGAAGAAACCCAGGAAAAAAACAAAGCCCCCGGCGCTTACCAAAAAACACAAGAAAAAGAGAAGACGAGGGCCACGGCGCCCCCAAAAGCCAATTCCTCCTGCTGTACCCCAAGGAAACCTTATTATGCCCACCAGCATCTCACTGCCAATGGAGATAGCTCATATACGGTCAGTGCCCAGCTCTGAATAAATATACAGAACATTTATTTATGGTACCTATTACATTATTTGTTTCAGAATATAGGTAGGCCTTGCTTACTGACCATTTGTTTAGGGATCATTCAACAGTACTGAAAAATGAGACTTATGCATGGTTCTTGAAACGGCATCCATTGCATCCTGCCTGCGGTCTCATGATTGCAATTCGGGTGCTTGGCAACTGGCTTGCTTTTATATTTGCAATCTTCGCAGTTGACTTCTGATAAGCAACGTCAATAAGGAACCTGGCAGGAAGTTGCAACTTACAGTCATGTGACATCCCACTTAATGACTCATGGTGGTTTGCTTAACAACTGCAGATAGAACTGATGTCTTTAAGTTGGCACAGTCATGTGACATTGCATTTAATGCGGGTCATGGAGTTGCTGGTTCCTATTGCAGTTATTAAGTGAGGACCCCCTGTACTGGAAAAGGCAGAACTGTAGTTATGCAGCTATTACCGGTATATATGAGCAAGACACATTCATATGCTTATGTGGTTAATGATTATGGGTTCTTAGTAACATTGATAGTGCCTCAGTTTATTGAGATGTAATATAGCAACCTTGGTGTCACACAAACTCCTAAATGTTACAAAATCAACAAGTATGTTCACTGACATGTATTAGTCCTGAAAGCAATCATTGTAGAGATTTTTCATGCTCTACATGTCTTCTGGATAGAAATTACTATTTATCTTATAGTTTAGTCTTAAATTCAAAAGATAATTATTTTTCCATCAGTTCCTATGACTTTCTCTTTCTCATTTAACTTGGAGAAGTTAAAATAATACCGCCTACTAGCACTTGAAACTGCATTACATCTCAGGAATGGAGCTGAAAAAAGTGGTATTAATTTATCTTCTCCTGACAATGTGCTATCTGAGTTAGAATCCCAGTACATGATTACTAGAGGTCCCATGTCTACTAAAGAAAGCTATTTGGACCCATGCTGCAAATGGTATGAGTGATGGGTGTGTCCCAGGTCCCTATTTTTTTAAAGACATGCCATATTTGTACCTGCTTCTTAAAGCTATATTTAAATTCCTCTTGTCTAATGATATGAGTGGCTGACAGTATTACAGTCTCTGACACAAATGTAGTCAGTGGTCTTTTCTGTGTCAATCTTTAATTCAGCCGGCTTCAGCTGTGATGTCAGCCGAGTGTGCACACTATTGGGGAAAAGAAGAGAGTGATGGCTTCTTTGCCTGTCAAAAGCATTTTCTAATGTTAGGATTCTGGTGTAGCCATATAAGTTCCTCTTTTTCTCTTCGTGGATTTAAACTGTTTAAAACATTTGAAAAGAGAAAGAGATTGTTTCACCATAGCTGGGTGATCAGCACTGGATCTGGTTCTCCACCAAACCATTTGATTGCCTTCCCTGTATCTTAGGAGTCCCTCCACACCTGAGCTGAGTACAGATGAGCTGCCCGATGACATTGCCAATGAAATCACAGACATTCCACATGACCTGGAATTGAATCAGGAGGACTTCTCTGATGTCCTACCACGACTGCCTGATGACTTGCAAGATTTTGATTTCTTTGAAGGTATCTTCTTTTATTTTTACATGACGTTCAGTGCTAACAGTAGGTGCCATTCAAAGCTGAGTTGTAAGATTTGACATTTTGGAACTAGTTGCATGATTTCAAAATCAAATATATTGGAGAAACTGCTGAAAGATGGGAATGGAATAAGTAAATGGTTTGTTCTAATGTTGCGTGTCAGATAGATGCTATTGTTCCCCACCTGAAAGAAATCAGCTTTGAAGTGATGCAATTTTACTACACTGATCTTTTTTGCCTCACAAAAGCATGTTATATTTTCCTCCCATTTTAAAATGTAGAGTTTCAATAAGGTATTGTATGTAAAAGGATTTTGACAATATTAATGTTATGCGGCTTTTTATTTTTTCATTTGTTTCCAGGTTTGAGGTTCAGTTGCTGATTTTGTTATTTATAAAAAATGTTGCAGTTTATGAATGTAAAGAAGGCTAAGTTTTAAAAAAAGGCTTACAAACAAAATGCAGCTCTGAATAAAAACTAATTGCAACTGTCCACCGTGAATCTTACACGTTTGCTATTACAGAAAACGGTCTTCCTTGAAGCACATTTCCCCCTCCTGTGTACTTTCCATGGCAATAAGAAGTTCTTCTTTTTATCTCCCCCATTTCAGAAAGGTGACAAGCACCAGTAGGTGAAAAGGCTTTTTCAATCATGGCTTACTTCCCCAAGGAGGTTTGCACCAACATCACAATTTTCACTTAACTATTACTTTAGGGTCACATTGGAATCTAGATTTTCTTTTAAAATGTCATTGAACATAATGTTACATATATTTTGTTCTGCTGTCTTAATTTTTATTCAAGAACTTCATACATTTTATTTAATATTAGCTGCATGCATAATTATTGAAAATAATTGAAAGGTAATAAATAGTATAAGTAAATCAGAGATTAGTATAGATATTGCATGGTTTTTGAAATAACCGAGAATCAAATGTATTTTCTCTTTTATCCCTTTATATGTAAAAATGTTAGTCTAAGTAGATCTAGCAAAACTGTTTTGTGTATACTGCATCCTGAGAATTAACTATCCTTATTGTTAACAGTGAAAGCCAGTATGATATTCTGGTTAAGGTGCCTGAAGACCCAAGGTTCTAGTCCTACCCTAGGCATGGAAACCAACTGGGTGACTTTGGGACAGTCACTCTCTCTCAGCTGTAGACTGGAGAACTGGGGGGAAAAAATCTGCCTACTAACACTCTGATCTGGATTGGCTTCCTATTTACACAAAAATAATATTTTCATTTGGTAAACCATGGAGGTTCTTCTTTTGCAAACCACAGATTTTGGAGTTACCTGCTACAATTGGTTGACATCTGTGCTACATTAAATATCTTAACAGCTTGTCTCAAGGTATATGTAAGAGAGAGGCTAATTTTGTAGTTTTGTTTTGTTTTGATGAAGGTAAAAATGGAGACCTCCTCCCTACCACTGAAGAGGCAGAGGAACTGGAACGGGCCTTGCAGGCTGTCACTTCTCTTGAGTGCCTGAGTACTATTGGTGTGCTCACTCAAACAGACGGTGTACCAGTTCAGGAACTATCGGACAGAGGAATAGGGGTGTTTTCCCCAGGTGCTGAAACTTCAGGAATTCAATCTTTGAGCCGAGAAGTCAGTGCAGATCTAGGTGAGCTGCTGAATGGGCGCATAGTACATGATGACAATTTCTCTAGCCTGGATCTTGACGAGAACTTGCTCCGTTCTGCTACCTTATCCAACCCATCTACGCCCCTGGCAGGGCAGATTCAGGGGCAATTCTCTGCCCCAGCCAACGTTGGCCTTACTTCGGCTACTCTGATAAGCCAGAGTGCGCTTGGGGAGAGAGCCTTCCCGGGACAGTTTCAAGGACTTCACGATGGCAGCCATGCCTCCCAGAGGCCACACCCTGCCCAGCTGCTAAGCAAGGCAGATGACCTAATCACCTCACGACAGCAATACAGCAGTGACCATTCACACTCCTCACCCCATGGAAGCCATTATGACAGTGAGCATGTGCCATCACCTTACAGTGACCATATAAGGTCCCCCAGTTCCACCTCTTATTCTAGCGATAATTTGGCAGCTACTTTCTCTACTGAGATGCCCATCATAGCACAGCATCTGCTCCCATCGCAACTGGAGGTGCCGCTTAGTGGGGTGGTGAATCCCAGGACTCACTGGGGGAGTCTCCCTGTAAACCTTGGTGACCCTTCTCCATTTAGTAACCTGCTTGGTGCAGATGGACACCTCCTTTCCACTTCCCTGTCTACACCGCCTACTACATCGCACTCAGAGACCACCCAGCCTGCCTTCGCCACCGTGACCCCCAACAGCTCCAGCGTGCTTCCGGGGTTACCACAGACCAGTTTCAGTGGCATGGGTGCTGCATCATCTGAACTCATAGCCTCCACTTCTCCTAAGCAGCAGCTCCCACAGTTCAGTGCAGCCTTTGGCCACCAACTAAGCTCCCACAGTGGCATTCCCAAGGACCTGCAACCCAGCCACAGTTCCATAGCTCCTCCAACTGGCTTTGCAGTAACAGGTGCCACAGCTACAAGTACCAATAATGCATCGGCTCCCTTCACCACCTCCAGCTGAGTTTGTCTGCCTGTGAATGACAGGCAGCTTCGGTACCTTATGTAACCATCATTGCATCCACCACCACCTTTTCTCTTCCTGGTTTTTGTCACCCCCTTCTTTTTAAAGACTTCTTTTTTAATTTAAAACAAAAAAGAGGGGCAAATGTCCTGATTCAGTACAGACCAGAGTTTTCCTGTTAAGCTCTGCTCTAATTATCCTATGTGCTGTTTATGTATTGGTGCTCATTTATTTCTGGCAGGTTGCTGTACTTATCCAGTTAATACTCAGCTAGGGAATACAGCACAGATACTGGATGTAATTGATTTTAGTCAAAGAAAGGTGAAGATGTATGTAACTGACCTTAGAATCAGAAATGAGAAGATACCTCAAATAAAACAAATGCAAGTTCCTAAGGTTTAGATTGGACTTTCAGTCCCATTGGCATTTGGGGAGGAGAAGGAAATTGCTTTATTTTTGAAGGTGTGGGTGGGATGAAAGTCAGCATTTTAATTTGATAACTGGGCACTATAGAATTAAGGCAAGACCATAATCCAGTTGTTAATTCTGTCAGCTTAACAAGTGGGCTCTTAACCTCTTCTGTGAGTTTAGAGGTGTGTTTGTGTGTGTAATTATATAGATGGATAAATGGCAATTCTTTTCTTTCTTGTCTTGAAGAAGCTCCTCAAACTAGTGACTGTTCCTACTAAGATTGATTGATTGATTGATTGATTGAGTCTATTAAATTGATTCATTTGAGTCTATTAAAGAAAGATTGTTTGAGTAAGTCAGATTGTATTACATCATCATAATTTTTCCCGATCTTCTCATGATCCAACTCAAGTATTCAGGATCTGTTTTGTTCTGTTCTGTTCTGTTTCCATCAAATCTATAATACGTTAGAACGGGTGGAATTATTTTGCATCATAATTGCCAGCTACAGATATTTAAGACTCTTTAAATTTTCTACAGCAGTAAAGAACCTTTAATGTACTCCATAATATTTTAGAAACAAGTAGGTATATTTTGGGAAATCAGGCATGGGAAAGAACCAACATTCTACACTGCTGAAGTTTTTTTAAAAAAATTACACAAGGCATTATTTTGCTTTTTATCATTGTTTTCACTAACGTTGGATTGTTTTTAAGGTCAGGTATTCTGTTTGTGTGTTTCATGCTTTTAATGCTGAAGACATGCAACTATCCAACTGTAAGGAGTTTGTCAGCATAAGGCTGGCTTCTCCATGAAATGCTATTTATCAATCACATTCATCATCATAACTACTTCTACCCCATCCCCATCAACACTTTGCATTTGTGATTTTGGTTCTTCAAAAAATGAAATTAGATTATGCATTTTACTTGTCATGAAATCAGATTCTTTTCAGTGGAAATAATCTGGTCTATCTGAAGTTCCCTCCCACCTTCATTGGGGGGGACATGGAAACAATGGCATGGCATTCTTAAGAACCGCCTTTGTTATATGTTCTGGCCGAAGGTTTAAACTGTACATAATTGCATCTAATTTTATAATATATTTTTAAAAAAAATTGAAGAGAAAGCACACTTTAGTATGTTGTTTTTATTGGTTTTAGATTAGGAACAAAAGCTCTGATTTTTCTTTGAGAGTGAATCAGCTATTTCCTACCACAGATTTGGAATCCAATTTCACTGGTGCTCATGTGTAAAATCTGACCTTTTGCTCTCAAATTTTTTGAGGAAAGAGTTTTCCAAGAATTGCCTGTTGATAATTAGAATTATTGCCTTCTTCCAAAAAAAAGCAAAAAGCTGTGCTGCTTATTATTCTGAAAAGATCAGGGAGTTATGAGTTTGCCCTTGAAAAAAAAAAGTACGGTAGCTGGAAAACACATTTGTGCTTTGAACTTTGTGAACTCTTCCCTCTTTCCCTGCATTGAAATTGTATAATAAACATCTAAGTGTGATAAAAAATAAATTTGTAATGTAAATCTTTTGAGTCCTATGAAGGAGCTGAAGTAAACCCCTTTACCTCTTCCTTATTTTAGTGCATAGTGCTTTGGGACATGAGGCACCATTGTCAGAATGCAATCTCTCCCCGCCAGGCCTTGTCTTTTTGCTGAACAAAGTTTAATTCCCCTTCTCCCCTACTTTTCACAAAATCTGAAGAACTGAAATTATTTCCTCTTATTTGGGGGTAATGATAAAATGCTGATCAATGCCAGTTGGTTGCCTTCTTCCCCATATCTGAAAAATGTAGTAGGATTGCCAGGATCCAATGAAGGGGGTATCCAGCACACCTTTCTTCCCATATCATCCTCTGAAAAGCTGCTTTTAAAAGTCAAGAGAGCAGCATCCAAGACCATAATGTAGTCAGTGGAAATTGGCCCATTGAAGTCTTTCCCTACCATCCTCATTGCCTTTAATATAGATAATTAACACTGTTCTGGGACACCTGATATCACTGTCCTGAATATAAGCCAGGGGCTGTGCTGGTATTACCTATTATGATAGAAATGAATGGTCCCACCCTTCCTCACACACATAAGGTTTGTGTTTCTATTCTTTCCTAGTTCATGGGCAAGGATGAATCCAGTCCGTTTTGTTTCCATTTTTGAATATCCACAAGAAATAGCAAAGGTTATTTGTTGATGGTGAACTTAGCCTGCTTCTATTAACCAGAGTTAAAATAAATAAATAAAAGTACAATAGACCCAAAGGGGAAGAGGAAGTTTCCCAAGGTGTCTTGGGAACCTGCAAGTGGGAGGTGGGAACAAGGGAGGAGGCTTATCTCCCCCAACCCAACATACCTCACCCCATCCATGATCAGTCATGGTCTAATGGGAAGATTAAACCCAATAAGGGGAGAAGTCTTAATATTTGGGCAGGTTATAGGCAAGGCTGTCTTAGTGTAAATTAAAAACAGAAATTCAAACTAGGGTTTCTGATTCCTTAAGAAATTATCATTGTTGATAACAATGGATTCAGCAACAGCTCTTGTTTCTCCTTATCACTGTTCTTAACCCTTGCTCTTGTTTATTGCCTTTTGAAACTCCCTCCAGCCAAAATAAGCCCTACCGTTCAGAACAGTCAAAGTCTTCAAATGTATTTCAACCAAATACAAATTTTTCATGTTGCACTGTAGACTGCAGTTCCCAATTGAATCTTGGGAAGTTTCATTCACAGGTTTTGTTTTATTTCGCACATTTCATGTTTTCGTGAATTCCTTTTGTTTTTCTGTTAAGGGGCCTGAACTAGCATTCAGTTATATGGTATGTGTCATAATCAGAATATATTTCATGTGTGGTCAAAGCAGATAATATGACAGAGTAATATTTTTAAATGGCATTTTCCTGAATAATAGAAATGGCCCTTGAAGAGGAGGGACCAATTTTGCATTTTTTTTGGCATGTTAAGAAAATAGCTTGAAAATAATGCTTTCTCTGAATTATGATGCTCAGGAGAAAATTCCAAAATGTTTTTCTCCTTAACAATCATTTCTTATCTGATAAACAAATCGTACAGTTTTTGTACATCGATGTTGGAAAAAGCTAAAACAAGGCTTGTGACTGAAAAGCAACTTAATTTATTTCTGTGGCTAATTGATCTGTATAAATGGTGCCTTTCTTCCCGTCTTTCTTTCCGCTGCTGTTCTGGTTGTGTGCCACTTAGCTTTCAAGTTGTCTCCGAGTGATAGGATTTCTGGAAAAGCAAAGGAAAGTATTGTAGCCTCCTAAGCATTGCCACTGGAGGGCAGCAGGTGGAAAGGTTTTTTTCCCCCACTGTAGGGAATCTGAGATTTATGGACCCCATATGTAGTATCCAGTTTGACCTGAAATGTGTGTGTGAGAGAAAAAAACACTCAGGGCTAAAAAAATAAAAAAAGAAGAAGAATGAAAAAATAATTCTGTTATACTCGTAACTGATTAAATGTGCAAGCCTATATGTATATACACCTTTTCACACTCTAAACATATGAACTGGATTCATATGTTGAGCTTGAACAACTAATGTGTGTCTTTACCTTCTAGGACCAGTGTCCATTATTAAATGTATAGGATGGTAATATTCCCAAATCTGTCCTGCCAGAAAAGTGCACAGCTGCTTTGTGCCATAGACTGGGCTGAGTTATCTTGAAACAACCCTTGACTTGCAAAAAGAAAGAAAACAGGGAATGGATCTAGCTTGAAGAAGTGGACGATTAGTGTAATGAAATATCTGTTTCTCTTGAGAGAATGGAGTTGATTGTGGACCAGTTTCTGTGAATGGTGATGCTGATTACTAACCAGTTTGGGGCATGTCTCAGGGACTCCATACAGAAATAAGAGCAGGTAAAGTATTTTTAAGCAAGTTAAAATTTGCAGAAATACAGAATATCATCCAAGTATGAGCACTAGAAGGAAAAAGCCATGTTTATTTTTGCAGCTCATAAAGAGAGATGTGTGTTTCTCTGTGTGTTAGCGTGTATATGTGCGCATGTGCATCATTCTCCTCTGGAAATGGTGCTGAAGTCCAACATACACAATCTTTTCCTCGGCCGTGCTCAGCTTAAGCTTTCCCTCTTTGTCATGCCAAGGGGATTCAGAATACCTACCGGTAGTGCAGGTTTTGGGTTTTTAAAAAATAATAATAATAAAAGGTATATTAATTTATGCTTTAACATCACCTCATAAATTATTTATACTAAAAGTTATTGACTGTAATGAATTATGCTACAAAGGTGTTTTAGCTATAAAATTATATGCATTAAAAAACCCCTACATCCCTCTCCCCTCCAATGAAGCATCTTTTTACACTGGATGTTTGCTGTGACAAGGTGTACAATTATTCTGTGCTATCTTACAGGTTATAAATATAGAAATAAAAATATAAAACAAAGTGAAAGTGTTATCTTGTATTGCCAAACATTCTTCTTGTTGTTGTTCTTTTGGCACTCTGATTTTACTTCTGCAATAATCTCTGTAACTCTGATGATGAGTTGTTTTAGTTACAGTGTAAAAAAAGAAATCAGAAGATTTGCAGCTGAAAATTATGAAGTGCATTCCAGTTTGCTCTACAGGTTGGATGTTCAAATAGAACATCAGTTCTAGAACCCACAGTGTCTTGTCTGAGAATGTCTTTTTATCTTCATCACAAAGGAATTCCCATTGTGACTTATAAATAGAACCCATATATCTTGTGTGCATTTATGATACCACATACACAGAACACACACAACCATATGTATGAATACCCATTGAGGGAATTGTACATATGATTTATGAATGTTTCTATAGTATGTGAGTCACCAATTTTATGTTGTTTCTAGAAAAAAATGGTCACTAATGGAGATGATAGAATGTATTGTGAAAATGCGACTGCTAGGTTGAAGTTCATTTTATGCTTTCCATTGTGCAAATAAGCATATGGGGTTTTTGGCTTGTTTCAAGGCTAACTCTACTATCATGTTTTCTCATTTCTGTTTTCAGAATCCAATTGTACTGAGCCCTGTTAAAATGACAGAAAATGCTGTATTTCTAAGATAGCCTTTTAACATAAATAAATAGATAATAAATTACTGGGATTTTAAGGATTAAGGAGAGTTTAAGGTTTTCTACATATGATAGGAACACTGAATGTGGGAATCAGCTTTGCAAAATTTAGAACAGTTTTAATATTTCCTGCCTTTGATTTTGGAACAATATACTTAGTTTGTTACTTTACATGTGCAATGTGGCTTCTTATCTTCATATTAGCTTTTCACATCAATATACTGTACTTGTGAAGGGGATCAGGTGCTTGAAAATCTTGTTTGGTGGCTTTTATATAGAAATAATACAGCTTTTTACTCCCAAAGATGGCCACTCTGATAACTATTTTAGCTAATGTTCATTTTGTATTTTGAAAGGAATGGCTCTGTTTTCACTTGGCTCAGTGCAAATTTAATTCTGATTCTCCTTCCTGTGGCATATTACCTATCTCCCCCCTTTATTTTGACTAAGCACCAATATTGGCTACAGCTACAGCTTATCTAGATTTTCCTCCTGAATAAGATCTGAACTTATTTTAAGCCTCATTTCAGGTTCTGATTTAAGGACACTTTTCATTAGCCTTATTAACCACAGGTGGCAACTGAGTTAGAGCATCAAGTGAAATTATAGCATTGCACAAACCCCTTCCCTTCACGACAAGGGCAGCTCTGAGGAAAGAAGAAGGAGAATAGACATTTCAGTCTGCAAACCCACCCACCCCCAGAAAACATTAAAAACCATATTTTCAAATTTTATTGTTGGCAATTTGCTTTTACCAAATGTCTAAGGTTTTCACTTCTCAAGAGTCAGGGTAGTAACAGAAAGTGAGGGGAGATGAGCAAAGCAGGAAAAACTCTGAAAGAAGCTAAGCATTCCTTTGTATTATTAAAGGTTCAAGAGTGGGTCAGGCCAAATCACTATCTCCACCATATAGCTTCTTGCCTACGGGACCTACTAGTGACAAACTCCTTTGGTCCCCAACCTCCATTTGGAGATTGAAAACCTCACAACCACAACCAATTACTTCTTTGGGGATTCCTCTGGGATGGCAGTACAAAGGAATTTGGAAAGGGTCTCTTGCTCTGCAATGTGGAAAAGTTGTCGGGAGAGGCAGTGCATTTTCAAGTTTTGCTTATTTTGGTTAGCAGGGTTTCTGCACCAGTCTTTCAGAGTAGATAAGAGACCAATCCCAAATATTTTGTTTCCTTTCTCATGTGGATGATATATAAACGGCAATACCCAAATTCACAGGAGCTCTGCCTTCAATGCTGTGTGTTGTATTGTGTTGCTATAAAAACCACGTCCTTTACATTAAACCTTTCCATCCTAATTTATTTTGTTGCACATATTTCCATCATACTGTTTTTGAAGAAAAGCTTGCATTTCAAAATAGATTTTATAAATCAGCTTTTATATTATACACACAGAGAGAATTGGCTGATTTTCGTCACTGTTTTTTTTCCCAAGTATGTTTTAGGGAAATCATTCTTTGTACATATGCATGCAGTGTGAAGGGGGAATTGTTGGTTGCTAACAGTCTTTGCTTCCTATTAGTAATGAAAATGGGAAATACCAGAGTAAATTTATTTATGGAAAAGAATAGACTTATGTGTATATGTGTACAAAGAGAGAGATATCAGCTGTGGCAGCACTTTGCTGAATGTGGAATTGCCCTTCGTTCAACACGTAACATTAATGTGAGATTTTTCAATCTAAAAATATGTGCATATTTGCATCCATATGCTAAGTATACACCTAGGGCAGACATACAAAATATATTAATTGAGTACATGTATGGGGGGGAGGAATCTGTGTGAGAAGGTAAAATTGTCATTACATCTGAGAGGTTTCAATGATTTAGCTTGCTGTTTGTTATATTTTTTGTTAACATAGATTCCTCTAGCGTGTTGGTTTTTGTTTCTAGTAAAAAAAAGTTTTCTACAGTATGATTTTGGCCCATTTCCTCTCACTTGAGGACTTGAGGTAAATTATTAACCTCTCTTTTGGTACTTAATAATTTACCAGAGTTTATTCAAACCTTTCTTGGCTGGAGCAGAACTCCTACAATCAGAGCTAACCATTCCTTGATGCTCATCCCTAGTTTCTTTAAACAGATTTTTTGGTAGTCAGTTACTTACTCTGAATTCCTTTCTTGTTTATTATACCAAACAGAAACTCTTGATTTGTTTTTTGTTATTTTCATTTCCACATGTGACAAACAAACCCTAGATCTTTATTTTATCTTTACATTCCTAGTACTTAAAATTCCCAATCTTCCGATTCTCAGAAAATCTGAAAAGTTGATGTTTCATGGAGTTTAATTGCTATTAAAATAGTTTTGAAAAAGATCCATTTTTCATAGTAGATTGGGTCTGTATTCAACCAAAGGTTTGCTTACGTGACCCAAAGGCAAGCCTGCACTTGGTTGACTTCAAGGCAAACAATCAGCTACATAATGAGGGTCATATCTGATTGCTGAAATCGGTTAATTTTCCATAGATAGGGGAGGAGATGTGAGGAATTTTTAGAGCACTGCTAGATATCTTGCTACATGATGAAATATTTGATGTCCCATAATCCCTATTCTTTCAGATCTGAGTTAATTTTGAGCCTAGGAATCTTGGCAGAACTAGATACTTCTTCAGTAATATAGAAACTCCATTGAAATTTAAGCTCAGCATGTTGTTTGGTCTTCAGAATCCAAAATGTTCCCATTTTAACAACAATAATAAAGGATGAAATCAATTTGTTTCCCTGACAGGAAAGTATAATATCCTCAATATCCATGAACAATTCAAGAATTGGTATTTGTAGGGCTAAATATTTCTGTATATGGTTGCGTATGTACATAACACACTTTCAGGGCATAAGTAAATAGATATAGATATAGATATGTATGCAATATATATATTATATATATTTTCTCATTCCACTCTGCATTCATGAATGTGAAATAGAGTGTAGACCATTATATGAATTTTGGTTCAGTTTTGACATTTAGCAAACTGCTGTCCCCTCTGGTGTACTTAAGCTGCACTTTGCAGTTATATGTCATAAATGAAAGAAAAATATTTATAATAGTCAAAAGCCATTTGAAATTGTCTTTTAGCAAAAAGAGATCCGTTTATTAAATGATGCCCTATATCAGATAGGGAAGGTGCCTCTTCCTAAGTGTGGGATCCTGATGATTGCAATGTATTGCCTTTTCCTTTTAATCTTATTTTTAAATTAAAATTGTAAAGGTTTGCATTTTCTGTAAACCACTTCCCTACAATCACCATGCTTCCATCACTTTGCGTTTGATACCACTGGTGTCATGGAGGAGGAGGAGGTACATATTTTTATGCCTCTGCAGGAAAAAAAAACAATATTGCCTCATTGTTCTATCATAATTAACCTTCTTTTTATTCATTGAGAAAGTTCTTC
>JANHGD010004269.1:9051-20328 GCA_027560375.1 Imantodes cenchoa | reverse complement strand
AAATAAATAAATAAATAAATAATAATAATAATAATAATAATAATAATAATAATAATAATAATAATAATAATAATAATGTAGTACAGTTGGTCTGCAGAAGACCAGGACCATAGTGACTTCAAGCAGTAGCAGCAGTATAACTGCACTGATTGCTAGAAAAGGAAGACTTGGTAGAGGCTCTCTCAACCTACTCCTTCCCTGTGCTCTGCCCACCAGCTGCTAGCCCTGTTGTTCCTTAATGCTGCTCCACTCACTTTCTTCCTACACGAGCCAATACTGCAAAGACTCCTGAACAGACACTGTGCAAGACCAGGCAGGCAGCAGAAAGGTGCAAGGCAGGGCACTGAATATAAAAATGGCAGCTACTGAAGAGACAGAAAAAAGAGAGAGAAAACTCTCACCTTTTATACCTCATTTGCTGACTGCTGTGCTCACACAGAGAGAGGGAGATAGGAGGAATGGTTTAGGGTTAGTATATAGTGATTAATGCATCTGGCTAGAAACTGGGAGAGTGTGAGTTCTAGTCCAAAGAAAAAGAAGAAAAAGGCCCAGAAAGAATAAGAAACTTGCAATTCTTACTGTTGTGAGTGGCATATTTACTACTTCAAATGAAATTTGGAGACCTGCAGTGAAATCGCTCCTCAGGGCATACTTTTCAGATGCCAGTAGCTTTTCCAAAGCATCCTATAGAAAGGGATAAAAAGAGCTTTTTTTTAACTACAGAGAATTGAGTACAATATACACATTTCTCCCTAATTTAAATAAAACCCATTTATTGTGTCTAATAAATCTGAATAATAAAACTACATAGTCAAAATATAAATGAAATGGGGAAAAATAATCTATTCCTTAATAATCATTAAAAATGCCCAAATGGCTATGAAATGTTTCACATTAATCCGTTTTCTTAAGAAAAGCATAAGACCAGTAAGACCATTGGATTTCACACTAGATTTTCCATATCCTGGAAGCATTTCAGAAATGAGGACATCCCAGTTACGTTCTTGCCAGCTCTAAGTAATCAGACATATTTAGCAACACATTTCATCATTTCATTATTTTGGCAACTGATGGTGATCTGGTGACAATCTTGTCCCAAACACTCTCAAACTGGTCATGATAGACTCCTTGGTAGAAGTGGATGATACCATGAGAAAGGAATATGAAACACTAAAACATGTTGTCTGTTTGTAATATACAATGGGACGCACATTCTCTGTTCACTAAACTTGGTATGTTACTCACCTGATACACCCATTTCTGTACAGACTCATCCAATTTGGAACAGTCTTTGAAACAAATGCATGAATTAGGAACTATATTCCTAGAATATATAAATAGGAAAGCAAAGTAAAAATATGGAAGGCCATAAAATCTCCATTTAAAACATGAAATTTCTTGAAATCTAGCAAGGAAGAATGGGTGTTTTCAGTAGACAGTTTCCTGGCATAACTAGCTAGTCTATCTTTTCCTTTGGAGTGTGCAAAATGTTTTGAATTTAAACTATCTGAAGCTCAAAATTGGATGATGTGTTCTTCTTGGAAATATTCCAGTGCTGTTTCATTGATTCCAATCAATTATTCAAAGAGCTGTTCAATTTGGAATACTTCCAGGGTTAGGGAACAGAATGGGAACACATCCAGGAAGTTCAGAACAACTGTTTTTAACTTGAAATAGGAAGCTTCAAGCTCAAAACATTTCAGATTCAAAATATTTTGCATATACTTTTCCTTTTTAAAAGATCGATATTATTTTCTGACATGATATCCACTTAACAAAAGTTCATTTGTTAGTATTATCTCCTATGTAGGTATTTATTTACAGATAAAATTCTGAGATTCCCAAATGCCAAGACGCTCAAAATTGATAAAAATGTTCCAATATGCTACATTAAGTACACATAAGAAATGGCATCGTCATGCACAACGAATGTCAATTTATAGGTTCTAAGACTCACTTTTGCTTAGAAGAAAATATGTTACGGGATTCATTTTTGTTGCTTTTGTTTCAGTCGTTTTAGAATGTTTAAAGTGAAACAATCTATCACAAATACATGGTTGTTCCATTTACATTCCATTTATGTATGCTACTTTAAGAAGGAACTTAAAATAGCAAAATAGTTCTCTCTTCTTTCATTTTCCTTCAGCACAAGAATACTCCTCTGCAGAGAAAGTGACTGGCTCTAACTTGATGGAGAAGCTTCCATGGCTGTGAGCAGCTTTGAACCTGCACCTACTCAATCCTAGTCTGATATCTGATACCACAGAGCAAAGTGTCCAGAGGGACAGAAGGAGGGAAATGACATTTCTTAAATATGTTTCCATCATGCTGTAATCAAACAAACTTTCAGTAGCTTACTGAAAATCATGCAAACTGCATAAGTTCTCATTTACGCAATATCATGATTCACAGTAAGTCATTGTGGTTTCTACTGGACAATTACATAACTTGTGTTTGGCATGTCTAAAACAGTAGAATAAACATCCCTAACCTGGGAATTCCTCAACTGCCTGGAAATTCTAGAAAGGCATCACACTAGGGAAGACTCTGCTACCAGGTGCTAATCAACATGCACATATGGTACGTGTTCAGGTAATACAGAAATGGGCAAAATGGCCCTGAGAGAAAACTTTTACGAGCAAAGCCTAAATGACTAATGAATTGCCAAGTCATATAGAGCATTTTTGGAACAAATATCTAGGGGAAAAAATAAAGAAAACAAAAAATATCTAAAATGGGAGAGGAAAAATTTTATAAATAGAAGAAATTTGGGTTACCTGATATAATTCTGATCTGTGTGTGAAAGAGTTGAGATTGGGAGCAATGTAAAATCCACCACATTTACAAAGACTTTAGGAACCTGCAGTGATAGAAGAACAGCTACTTTAATAGTTTCCTATTATAGAAAAGGATTTCTACCACCAATCTTTTCTATAAACTTTTGTGGCCTTGCTTGCATCTTTGCTCACTATTTCAGGATGCAAAAGAAAGGTCGTGAGGTTGAGCTGGATCTTATTCCCTTTCCTTAAACTATAAAACAACTTTCCCCAACCTAAGGGGAAGGAATGTTCTATGCACACCAATACACGTTGCAACATTAGAAAAGGAACTGCCTCTGTAATTCAATGTGAATAAATTAGGCAAGCAGACATTTTCCCACAGGGTGTTGTGGCCCACCAGCTGCCAGTGGAGCTGGTGGCAGACTCCAACGATGAGGAGGTTGGGGAGGAACTTAGGCCAGTCCTGGAGTCTGGGGAAGGCTCTGATGGATGCTCTGCAGCTGCCTTCAGAGTCGGAGATAAGTGAGGAAAAAGAACAGCTGGGGCCTGTTCCAGATGCGTGTATGCGCAGAGCTATCAGGAGAGAAGAACAACTGAGGAACTCGGGAAGAAAGGCACATGTGGATGCTGAATAGCCCCTCCCTGGCTGGGGAATAAATAGAAGCAAAAGGGGAGTGGTGATTGCAGGAGACAACAGTTCGTATTTCTTTGCTTATCGTGGTTCCTGCCTCAGAGACTTCTTGCAGGAATTAATTTACAGCTTTGCCGACTGGAAGCTCTGGCCTGGCAATTATCCAAGGACTGGTAAAGTCTGTTATTGCAATTAACCCTTGAAAGGATTATTGCCTGGACTTTTCTGTGTGTGAATGCCATGAATTCACAGTAGTTAAATAAAGAGGGTTTTTTGGGGACAAGGAGTCTGTTTCTTGGTTCTGTTAAGGCTGGATCAGAACATAGGGAATATTTTGCATGGGCAACACATTTATTATAAATACTACAATTTTTATAAGTTTTCATTGTAAAAATAGCAATAATTCATGTTCAATAGTTTGAGTGGAGCTCATATTTATTGTTATACAATAAACCATCTTGGGACAAATATAACAGTGGGAAGAATATCTGTAGGTCTGTATATATTTGTGTGTATAAGGTTACTAATAATAGTAATACTAATATCAGCCTGAATCAATCCATTACAAGATGAAGCTCCTTTGATTGAAGGTTATAGACTACATTCTATTTTGCCAGCCCAAAATAGATAAGCATTTTTCAACTTTTCAGTCTAGGGTTGAAAGAAGGAGAATTATTGGCTCAAAATCAGCCAGTTGCCTTCCATGCCTATAAGAACTGGGTTTTCATATTCCCTTAACTACTATATTACACTGGCTGTCACAGATGCATGCATATGCTATACATAAGTCTATATGAATAACTTCAGTGTTTCAAAATTATTGAATCTCGGAAAATGTTCATACTTCTCTGTATAAAAAATCCAATACTCTTTCAAGTTTCTTTATGCTGTTGAGGCGGGAAATATCCTGTTCAAAATAAAGCAATTTATATGAGAAAATGGTCAACAAAACAAATTTTTTTCACTCCAAATCAAACATTTCAGGATAATGTCTGGCTCTCATATCTGTCATTTCACCAGCGTTGAAAGGAATCTCAAGTAAATATGTCTTGAAAAGAATGGGAATCCTCCATTTCTTAATTTAATCAATAAAAAGATGGTTATGAATTAACCGTCTCCTTTCCTGCATTAAGTAATCTATACTCAATAATTTTAGAACTAAATCCTAATTTCAAGTGGGCATATACTTTTTACAGGCACCCTGTTAGATTTTTCTTGTGCTAAAATTATCATATTTTGCAAATATTTTTAATATGTATTTGTGAAGACAAAAACTGTATACCTATGATTGAGTTTACATAATATCCTGTGAAGTCTTTCTTGTTAGATTAGGCAGAGGGGCAATCTATTCATGACTTGGCACATTTTTTTTAAATTAAAAATGTACTTTAGAGGCCATGACAACAATGCAATGAGCACATCAGAAGTGGACCAACATGAATAGTATAAAAGAATTTAGGGGCCAAGTAGGCATAAGTTTAAATATGTTTTACGTATCATTTATATATCACTATTCATGAAATGAAAAAGGCAAAACTCCCAAATATACTGCTGAAAATCATTAGTTGCTGAATTTTAACACTGTGATATCAGTACTACTTATCTGCTACTTTATCTGACTGCAAGAATAAATAAAATGATTTTTCCACATTAAGTGATTAACTGTGGTACTCCTAGCATTTTCTAAAATGTGAGAGATGAGTAACTATTACTATACAAATATTTAAGAATGTTTACTACATTTTGATTTACAGATACTTGATTATATCTTCAAGAAGAGAAAGCTTATCCCTTAGGAAAATGACTTATTTTTAATAATACAAATTATTATGTGTAATATACCACTAAAGGAAAAATAAAGTGTTATTTGGGAAGGAAAATCAGTCTCATGGCATTGCAATACAGCCACACCCCATTTTTACAACCATTGCAATTTTGCATGAGCAGTGCAGCATTTATCATTCAGACAAAAGCAGTAAGATCCTAAAGATGGCACTGCCTAGATCAGGGATGTCAAACGTCGTCGTCACGTGACGTGTCAGGACTTTTTTTCCCCTTCGCTAAACTGGGCATGGGTGTGGCCAGCGTATGACGCATCCAGCCCATGGCCCAGGAGTTTAACAGCCCTGGCCTAGATGAAAGGCCATTTGTAGGAGTGGTCAAAAAGTCAATATAGCAGCAATGACCACGTAATTAAAAGTCGAGCCCTTTTTTTATGGGCATTGTGGAGCTCAGCTTTGACCACATAGTCATGGCTGCCATCTTGACTTTTTTGCCCACTGTAGGTTCCCCTGCCTTGGGTGGCTTATATATTCTAAAGAGAGCTGGCATCATCCAAGAAACATCAAAATCCACCATTTGTTTATTCTTTAATCCAATTTCCTGGTCTATTTTCCAAGTATCATGCCTCTTATTTACCTACAAATCATAATAAGCAATTCCTCTTATTTACCTGGGAATCAGAGTTCTGCAAAGAACACAGGTGAAAAACTGTGATTAGCTTCCAGTCATTTTGATAGTCAAACAACTAAGGAGAAAGAACACAAGCCATCACAAGGAAGCTGAAGAAGTTAAAGGGAACAGCTGATGCACTTGTCCTTAATACTTCTGAATGGCCAGATCACAATAACCATACCAAGCAGTTTGTTTCATTTAAAAAATATTTTAATTCTACTATTATTATTTTTTATAAATAAATGAATGTGGTGAGCATACCTAATACTCTTTCCTCCAACTATTTTTTTCACAGCAATAATCCTATGAGTGAGTTGGGCTAAATTGGCCAAAAGTCAACTAGCTAGTTTTCATGCCTAAGATGTTTGTTTGTTTGTGTGTTTGTTTACTTGTTTATTTGCTTATTTATTTGTGTTTTTTTTTGTCAAGCATGTACAAGGTAGTAGGTATTGGTATAAACATAAAACGTTAGCAAAGTAGGTACAGGTAAATTAGGCAATAGGACAGTAGAACAGGGATGGTAGGCATGATGGTGCACTTATGCACGCCCCTTACAGACCTCTTAGGAATGGGGTGAGGTCGACTGTAGACAGTTTAAGGTTAAAGTTAATTTTTGGACTTTCTGGTTTTTCTTTGCAAATGGGGTTTTTTTGAAGACATTTTACTTCTCATCGAAGAAGCTTCTTCAAAGAAAAACCAGAAAGTTCAGTTGCCTCTTGAAAAATCCAAGTGTGCGACAACCATGACTTGGATGACTGAGAATCTCCATAGACATTTAGCGATGCACTTTATTTATTTATTTATTATTAAAATTTATAGGCTGCCCAATTTCGAAGGACTCTAGGCGGCGTACATGGATAAAAATACAAAAACAGATATAAGTATAACACGTTAAAACAAGCCAACAAAACTTAATTTAAAATACCCATACATCCAACATCCATGCAGGGCCAAACATCCAAGTGTAGAAATTATTGGTCCCAGGCCTGACGGCAAAGCCATGTTTTAACGTCTTTTCTGAAGGCCGGCAGGGTGGGGGTAGTGCGGACCTCCGGGTGTAGTTGATTCCAGAGGGACGGAGCTGCAACAGAGAAGGACTTAGTCCGAGGGCCTGCCAGCTGACATTGTTTGGCTGACGGGACCTGGAGCAAGCCAACCCTGTGCGATATAACCGGGTGGAGGGAGGAAAGTGGTAGAATGCGGTCCTTGAGATATCCTGGTTCTGAGCCATGTAGTGCTTTAAAGGTCAATACCAACACTACCAGCATTTTGGGATAAACACACTGAATGGTGCGAGAGTATGAACGGATTTCCAGAATATTTGCAGATTACAGGAACCATTTGCGCTCAGAGTTTAAGAAGCTTTTTGGATGAGAAGCAAACATCTTCAAAGAAAAACCAGAAAGTTCAGTTGCCTCTTGAAAAGCACCTTTGGGATATTATTATGAATACTCACTAATATAGACACTCATGTTTGTATTGAATAGAGCTCCTCAACATTTCCTGTCCCTGCAAGAATAAAGGGTAATAAGCAATTGGTAGTAGTTAGATAATAGACCACCCAAACTTTTACCTATCAGCCATGCTGTCTGTTCTACCTGTTGTCCAGTTGAGGAAAATATTTTTAAAATGAAGAACGTCAAAAGTTGCCTTAACCCATATAAGTGAAAGCATAAAGTTCTACTGTAATGTAGATTTCAGCCTGGTTTGGGCTTGATGTTTTCTCTGAATCCAACTATTCTATTTTGTAAATCAAGTTTAATGGTGTAATTACTGTCTGCTATGTGAACTCACTGGATTAATCAATAAACCAGTTACCGTAATTATGTGTATGCCACCCAACTCAGTGTTTCTGGGTGGCTCACAATAATGAAAGAAATTACAATAAAATCAATAAAAAATAAAAGATGGCAGCAAAATGAAGTGGAGGGTCACTAAGGCAATGATAATAGCCAGTAGCTGACTCCAGCAAATATTTAGATGGTCCATTATTGTCTCCTTAGTTTTTCCAAGTCTGATACTATCATATATATTGCAGTATAAATCTCATCACAAGTATTATAGATAGTACAGAAAACATGCCTGGAGGACATTAAGATAGGTAAATTGACTATTAATGTGCTTTGCAAGATAATGAGCAGAGTTGGAAGGTGTCTTTGAGGTCTTCCAGCCTAACCTTCTGCTCAAGTAGAAACCCTATACCATTACAAATAAGTGGCTGTCCACTCTCTTAAAAACCTATTGCGATGGCAAGCTCTTCCACTGGTTAATTGTCCTTGCTGTTAGGAAGTTTCTCCTTAATTCCAAGTTGCATTTCTCCTTGATTAGTTTCCATCCATTCCTTCTTGTTTTGCCTTCTGATGCTTTGAAAAAAAGGTATTGACACCCTCTTCTTTGGGGTAGCCCCTCAAATATTGGAACACTACTATCATGTCACTAGACTAGCAATTTCTGCAATTGTTCTTCATACGTTTTAGCCTCCAGCCTCCTAATAATCTTTGTTGCTCTTTTCTGTGCTCTCAACGTCCTTTTTATAATATGTTGACTAAAACTGGATGCAGTATTCTAAATATGGTCTTACTAAGTCTTTATAATGTGCTAGTAATACTTCATGTGCACCTGATCTTGATTCTATCGCTCCGTTAATGCAGCCTAGGATTGCTTTTTTTTTGGCTGCTGCCACACATTGCTGGTTCATATTTAAATGATTATCCACTAGGACTCCAAGATCCCTCTCATATATACAGCTATCAAGTCAGGTTTCAACTAATCTGTACCTTTACATTTGGGTTTTTTTAATCTGTGTAAACCCTACTTTTGTCTACGTTTAATTACATTTTGTTAGACAGGGCCTAATGGTCAAGTCTATAGAGCCTATATTCTGGGGTATTGGGTATTCTTGCCAGTTTACTGTCATATACAAATATGAATAGTTCCCCTTCTATTACTTCATATAAATTGTTAATGAAGATATTGAAAAGTACTGGTCCTAAACAGTATGTTCTGGTACCCGCTGCTTATTTTCCTCGAAGTAGATATAGTTCCATTAAGGACTATACATTGAATGCAGTTTGTCAGCCAGTTGTGAATCTGTCTGGTGTTGATGCTATCTAGCCCACATTTTTCTAGTGTACCAAGAAGTGGTCTACTTTGTCAAATGCCTTACTGAAATCCAAATATACTTAGTCCATAGCATTTTCCTGGTCCGCTAATTTAGTCACTTTGTCAAAGAATGAAATAAGATTAGTTTGGTATGATCTGTTTTTTTGACAAACCTGTGTTCGCTTCTGGTTATAATTTTACTTGCTTCTAGGTGTTCATAGATCTATATTTTCCAGGATCCCAGGTATTGATGTCAGGCTGATTGGTCTGTAATTTCCTGGATCTGATACCCCCCTTTTTTTGAAGACAGGAATCACATCAGCTCTTTTCCAGGCCGTTCAGTAGTTCCCCAGTGCTCTAGGATCTTTGAAAGATATGATTCAGTGTTTCTGAGGTCACATCTGCCATCTCCTGCAGAACTCTAGGATGTAATCTGTCAGATCTCAGTGATTTGAACTTGACTAGAGTGGGCAGGTATTCTCTTACATTTTCAGGTGATCGAATCAGTCTAATTAGAAACTATGTAGAAAAACAAAATGCATAGGTACAGTATATGTGGTACGTTGCTCAACAGTAGTAACTGTGAGAGGGATCTTGGAGTCCTAGTGGACAACCATTTAAATATGAGCCAGCAGTGTGCAGCGCTGCCAAAACAGCCAACACAATTCTAGGCTGAATAAACAGAGGGATAGAATCAAGATCACATGAAATGTTAGGTCCACTTTATAATGCCTTAGTAAGGCCATACCTGGAATACTGCATTCAGTTTTGGTCGCCACGATGTAAAAAGGACGTTGAGACTCTAGAAAGAGTGCAGGGAATAGCAACAAAGATGATTAAGGGACTGGAGGCTAAAACATATGAAGAACGGTTGCAGGAACTGGGTATGTCTAGTTCAGGGGTCAGCAACCTGCAGCTCTGGAGCCCGCATGTGGCTCTTTCATCCCTCTGCTGCGGCTCCCTGTTGCTCAAAATATGTGTCACAACTGCCAATGTGCGACATGCAATTTATTGAGCGTTTCGACCTCCGGTAGGTCAACCATGGATAAATCCAAGAAAATAGTTTCAAAAGAAAACAATCTTTAATTCAACTTTTGTGGCCACTCAGGAAATAGTCAGGCACGGGAAGAGTTTTGTGGCTCCCAGTGTTTTCACTTCTGTGGGAAAACTAGTCCAAATGGCTCTCTGTTTAAGGTTGACGACCCATGACCTATCCTAACTGAAAGCTCTATCAATTGTGGAGCTCACTGGTGACAGGGAGCCGCAGCAGAGGGATGAAAGAGCCACATGCAGCTCCAGAGCCGCAGGTTGCTGACCCCTGGTTTAAGAGATAAGTCTTTTATATGAGCAACTGTTGCATAAGGTTGTGTGCGTGTGAAAAGAGAGAAATGAGAAACCTAAAATACCATTTCATTCTGGGAAATTATTCCAAGATGGAAGAAGGACTCTTGCCTTGGGAAGGAGGTTTAGACTAGAAGACTAGAAGTTAGCACAATAAGTGATGGCATCTCTTTAACCCAGAAACAGAAAGTATTTTTGAACTGAAATGTAAAAACGGATGCTAGGACATGATTCAGAGTGGAATTCCATGCTTAAAAATGGTGATGCTTGCCATTTTTAAAAAAGGAGTGTTTTTGATGCCAGAGGAAGAAAACGTGTGATGCAGTGGTCAGAAAATAAGGTGCCCAGAGGCAGGAATTATTTTTAAACTGAAATGCAAAAATGGATGCTAGGGCACGATTTGCGGCATCACTCGGTTTCTTCCTTGGGCACCAAAAAGGCTCAATTTTTAAGAACAGCAAGCAACACCATTTTTAAGCATGGAATTCCACCCCGAATCACGTCCTAGCATCCATTTTTGCATTTCAGTTCAAAAATAATTTCTACCTTTGGGCACCTTTTTCTCTGACCACAGCCTCATGCCTTTTCTTCCTTGGGCACCAAAAAGGCTCGATTTTTAAAAACAGCAAGTAGTGGTCTGAATCTGCTGCCAGCTCTGCTGGCCGCTGGCGGGCCACAACACTCAGCTCTCTGCCCCCAGCAGATATTAGGTGCCCATTGTGAAGGACTGGGCCAGCCTATCTACAAAACAAAAGACCTCAGCTCCAAGATGATGGGATTAAGACATGATCGTCCAGGACATTATAGGATTATCTAGCAGCTGGACTCATTCATTAGCATCCTTCAGTCTCGAAAGACTATGGTACCATACTCTGGACTCTCCAGAGCATGAAGGTTAGTATGGAGGATAGACTGTTACCCAAGCAGCAGATCCCCCTCTCCATGTCTCTGAAATAATCCAATGGAATG
>JANHGD010004264.1:69766-79831 GCA_027560375.1 Imantodes cenchoa | reverse complement strand
TTGATATAAGCATAAACATTAGCAAAGTGTATATATGTAAAAATGATGATGATGATGATGATGATGATGATGATGATAATAATAATAATAATAATAATAATAATAATAATAATAGTAATGGTAATGGTAATGGTAATAGTAATAAGAAGCTTTCTGTCATTAGAATGATATCATCTGCATATCTGAGATTGTTGATATTTCTCCCAGCAATCTTAATTTCAACTAGTTGTCCAATTTTTTTTTGATGTCTTAAAGAAAGCTTCCTTTAAAAAAAAAAGGTAGACAGAATGGGATTTGTTCTTCCTGTCCTAAGCAATAGGGAAGATTTCATACACAAATAAAATTTGGGACTTTGGGAGAAAATGGGCATTTAATGTTGACATTCTTGATTTTATGCGAACCAAAGCTGAAAATACTCATGTGTGAATTTTAGAATTCAAGAAAGAAAGTTTTGGTAAATTCAGAGTGTTATTGAGTATAGGATTGGTGAGCAGAAGTCAGTGTGAAAATAGGCTCAGGACAGTAATGGTTCATGTAAAAAGCCCAGTTATGAATAATATCAACAAGGAACATGGAGAAGAATACAGAAAGGCAAATGAAAGAGACTGCATGAAAAGCTTAGCAAAGACATTATATTACTGTATTTTGGAGGAGGCAAAAAGGCTAGATCACACCCCTCCCTCCAAAAAAAATCCAAATACACAGAGGTAGGCCAGAATTATACCGTAGAGCCAGGCAAGATAAAATTTAGAACGACATGAATTTAGTGAAGGACACTAAGGGCAATGACAATCACATATTCACATTCATTTATATTAAAAGGCCAAATAAATTGAATAGCAAATGGGTAACTTGGATGAGAGGAAAGGGAAGACCAAACTAATTTAGTACAATTTTAGCTTGCTTTCCAAAGAAGTTATATGCTCTGGTAGACAACTATGAACAGTAGGCTGGAGAAGATTGATTAAGAAAAGCTTAATAAAGACATGGGAAAAATCTACAGATAGTCCTCAATTTACAACAGTTCATTTAGTGACTGTTTGAAGTTACAATACTGAAAAAAGTGACTGAAAGTTACAACAGCACTGAAAAAAAGTTTTTCACACTTACAACCATTGCTGTATCTCCTTGGACACGTGATCTAAATTCAAATGCTGAGCAACTGACTCATATTTATGGTGGTTGCAGTATCCCGGGATCAAGCGATTATCTTTTGTGACCTTCTGACAAGCAAAGTCAACGGGAAAGCCAGATTCACTAACAACCGCATGACTAACTTAACAACTGGCAGTGATCAGTGGCAAGAAAGGCCGTAAAGTGGGGCAGAAGCCACTTAACAAATGTCTTGCTTAGCAAGAGAAATTTTGGGCTCCATTGTGATCGTTAGTTAAGGACTATCTGCATTAACCCAGAACTCATTATATCCAAGAGGAGAGAAGAAATTTCCTGATCTGCCTTGTTTAAATGGATTGTTTTAAATAGTCTTGCAATGCATAGATTATCTGAAATAATCCATTAGTTTAGACTAACTTTCAGTTGGATTTGTTTTGAAACGGCCTAAAAGGTTTTATGAATAATAAATAAACATAGCTTTCCAAATATTGGGACATGGGTGAAGTAACTATTTTTTTAAAAGATACAATGAACTGCAGACTGGTCCACACGACCTACCAAGCGGGATATTTCTATGATCTCAAAGTAGAGAACATGGAAGAATTACCTTATTAATTATGTTAATAAATTATAATTGCCTTGTTAGATATTTAAAAAAAAACAATCTTAAGAATAGTTTGACACTGGAATCCATTATTTAGGAAAGGGATGGGCTCTTTGCTGACTGCATTCAAGCAGAAGCTAAATATCTTGGGGGTGTGGAATCCTTTTGATTGGATTCCAGATTTGTGCAGAGGCTTGGATTCAACACCCTTGTATGGCCCATGTTGTGATATATGCTTTTTAAGTCTGGTCTCATTTATTAGCCACACTATCATATTTTACAGACTTCTGGACAGCCTTCAAAAGCAGTAAGGAATGTGTGATATGGTTTGAAATCTAATCTTTCTATTGCTAAGAATGGATGATTGGTTCGCTTTTCAGCTCTAAGCTCTGACTGTTCACAATTCTATATGGAAATATAATGGATACATGTGGTGCCTATTGAAATCTTCTCTAAGCCAGTGGCACTCAGAGGTATCTTCATCAGCATGGCAAGATATAAAGAAATCATAGTGTTGTCCACCTTAAACATGTTTAGATAACTAAAAAGAAACATTGTTTTAGCAGTATATTTTTATTTGTTTATTTATTTATTTTATTTTGTCAAGCATGTATTAGATAACAAATATAAGTGTAAATATGATTATGAATACATGAAATGGATATGAATAAAAGGGAATATTAGGACAGGGACCGTAGGCACTCTGATGCACTTATGCACGCCTCTCTTAGGAATAGAGTGAGGTCAACAGTAGACAGTCTAAGGCAGCAGTCATCAACTGGTGGTCCGTGAACCACTGGTGGTTTGCGAGAAAATTTTGGTGGCCTGCAGAAAAATTATTTGCATTTTTTATATTGCACTAAATCAGGGGTCCCCCTAGGGCCAGATACATGCAATGAATGTTAGTGTTGCTGCAGAGAGTCTCCCCCTTCGGGGTCTTTTTGTGTGGGTCAGAGGTGGGGAGAAATTCTGACTTGGGGTCTGCTTCAGCCTCCTAGTATGGGGCTTTGGGCGAAGGCTGGAGGGAAGTGCCGCTGGTGGAAAAGAGCTGGAGGGCCTTGTTCCAGTGGGACTGCATCATGGCCTGGAACTGGTTGACCATCTCAGCCCACTGAGCCTTCATGCACTGGTACCTGGCCTTGCACTCCTGCAGATCTTCCCTCTCCTTGGAAAGCCTATGCTCGTAGTCCTCGGTGAACTGAACAGGCTGTTTTGCCAACTCCTTCTCATGGTGGCTGCTTAGCTCCAATGACTGCTTCCTGTTGGGGCCCTAAGGAGCCCAGGCAGGCAGGCAGGCAAGGAATGGCTGGGAGACGGGGGGCGAGTAGAGACTGGCGAGGCACCCCTTGATATGAGTGACATTGAGTTGGCCATGCCCACCCAGTCACATGACCCCCTAGCTACGCCCATTAGGCAGATCATATTAGTGGTCCACAGGATTTAAAATTATGAATTTAGTGGTCCCTGAGATCCAAAAGGTTGGTGACCCCTGGTCTAAGGTTAAAGTTTTGGGGGTTTGGGGAAGAAACCAGAGTCAGGTAGTGCATTCCAGGCATTGACAACTCTGTTACTGAAATCATATTTTCTGCAATCAAGTTTGGAGCGGTTTACCATAAGTTTGTATCTATTGTGTGCCTTGTATTGTGATGGTTGAAGCTGAAGAATTCATTGACAGGTAGGATATTGTAGAAGACAATTGTATGTACTACGCTTAGGTTGAATCAAAGACGGGGAAGTAACATATCATATTAAAGTTAACATAAAACTTTAACAAGAAAAAATAAAAGTCAATGAAAGAGTTGTGATAAAAATGTGTGAGGTTTCTTCTTACTAATATATTTTATTCATTTTTGTCCACGCTTTCATAAAGGCAGTTTATTTGTAACAATGATCCTGAGTGACCTGTTCCATCTGCTTTCTGGAGCCAGGTCATAAAGACCTGCTTATTCCAAGAACACAAACATTAACATGTAGTTAATGCATCTTCGAACAGAACAGACTGTTATCTTTTCAAATGCAGAAAGCTCATAAGTATTCAAATAAAAAGCTTTCAAGCTTTTTTCCAACAATCGTTTCATGATGCTAAATATGCTTAATGCGTTAGCCTTTAAGAAATATAGTTGTGATGTGTAGGAGACCTATTGCATATTGATTGAGTGATAATTTTTCATAAGTACTCATATTTTGCACAATTATGTTTACAAAATCTTGCTTTTTTTTTTTTACCCATCCTGACTTTTGAAAGTTATGCCTACTTTTCTTTAAATAAAAAGATTTTAAATATCTGTGCTGATTTTCATTTCTATAACAACAGAGACACACGCACAATGTGGGTACATTACCTGATGGAATAAATAAATCTGTTCAATCAGGATTTGCATGACCAGATTTCTAAAAATGCTAGAAAAAATATTTTTCTCCATTAGCTTACCCAAACAGCAATTTTTATTAACATAGCACTTTTCATCAGCTAGGTAGGATAAGGATCCAGATTGCAAATGCCATTTGTGCAAATGTACATAAAAATGTGGTATATTAAATACTTTTCCATAGTTTTTAAGGACCTGCATGCCAGCTTCATCAAATACATGAAATGTTATTCTTTGGTATTGATACATAAATATACAGGCACAAAGGGGATAGGAATCAGAAACACTGATATAAAAAAGGAGGCAAGTTCTGATACTCTTAAATGCACAGTTCTATAATAATTACACTCATTGTTATCTATATTAATAATGACATGGCCCCTGGTTTTTTACAAAACATATGCAAAAGTGAATGAAAATCACAATGAAAATGTAACCCAAAAGAATCCTGCAGCAGCTAAAGCAGCAACCAAAGACAGCTGCAGAAAGAAATATCTGCAAAGGTAACTAACATCTATAAACAAAAGAAGCTTACTGGCCATTCACAATAGCAGTAATTGGTGATGGTCTTAATAGCTCTGCTGTACTTGTGTTGCTATGCTAATTTTCCATCTGTAGTGGAAAAAAGTTGGCTTAGACTTGATGAAGATTTAAACAAATGTAATCAAACTTGCCAGTAAATTCCACTTAGCAGTTTTACAATGGCGTCTCTCTTTGAAGCCCTTTTGTTGAAAAATGACCATTGTCAGGTCAGAAGTCAAATATCCTAGAAAAATATATCTTGATGGATTCTGAGTGGTGCTTTTTTGGATGTGGGATGCCTGTCCACATATTTATCCATGTGCAAACTAACCTTTTTTTTTTTTTTTGGTAAGTAGAAAGCAGAAAAACTCAGTTGGCAAATGATATCATAAATCTTTCTAGGGCCTCCTGTAAGACACTTTTAACATTAATGAGCATTGTAAATTGAAACAGAGCCCAGAAACTCTGAATAGGGTTGTTCACTGTATATTACACCGTAGACAATGGAAAACTCAACTTCTCTTTCTCTCCCGTGAATCCATTGCCCAGTCCTTCAAATGCTATCTGGCTGAAGTCACTTGTCTGTTTCAATGGGTCTCAAGAAATATCACCTATTCAAGGTAATGAATAAGGATGAAAAGCATTTCAAACTAATACTGACTTAGTTACTTATTACGCACATTGGGGTGGATTCTAACTTACCTTGATGCTGGTTCATGAGCTCATGGGCTCATGAGCATGCTCATACCCTCATGGGCACGCACATGCACAGTGCTGAATTTTTTTTAAAAAAAACCCAAAAAGTGCCAAAAACAAGATGGCGACGCATGCGCTATGCCTGAAACTTTGCTTCTGCATATGTGCAGAAGAAAAAACCCGGAAAAATTTTCGAGAAAAAAATCCTTTAAAAAAATGCAAAAAATTTTTTTTTAAGATGGTGGCGCCCATGGACCAGCACTAACCGAACCAGTTCCAGATGTCACTGACATCCCAGTGGTTTGCTACTGGTTCAGGCGAACCGGTCTAAACCGAGAGGAACCCACCTCTGACGCACACCTCAAGCAGTGTAAAGCTCAGATACCACAAAACTGTCCTGTTTTAATGCATACTTCAAAACATAGTAATGAGTTTAGAATGCCACACATAATTGCTAAGATATTTTGTTTAATTTTGTTTAAGTATTTTTATATATTCTTCATGAAATACTGGAGTTCATATTAATTTTGCTTTATAAATTCACAAAGTCACTTCCTGTATTTAGGCTTTTGACAAATATTTATACCAAAAAGCGGGGTGGGGGGAACCTTAGTTGTTTAGAGTTGTTTAGCAAACAGAACACATTTTAAAAGTTATGCTTACCAATTCCCTGCCAATTCTCACTATTTGAATTCAATGGGTATTGTATTCAAGACTATATTATTAACTATGAGGAATAATATTAAACACAGAGATCAAATAAAATCAATATGTACAGTATGCATATCATTTTTTTAAAAAAAACTCTGATAATTTTCATCTTTTTGAGAGTAATAACAAGTCAAGGCATTTTAATTTTAATTATAATCCATAAGTAAACTTCTCAAATACATGTTAGAAGGAAAAAACCTGGGTCTGTTCTGAGACAGGATTTAAAGAATGTAGAAAGTAGGCTGTTACTTGAAGACTTTATTTTTGAGAGCAATAATACAGTTAAAAAAACCAGGTCAGCTGTAAAAGATATTTTCCCCCTTTTGTTAGACTCCCACTTTCTAATTTTAAACAGATCATTATTATGTAAAAGTAATTTGTGAAGCACTCTTCCTTAAATTTCTATGATAGGCTCATAAACAGACCTCACATAGCTTTAAGAAAATACATATAATTTACAAGATTATCATAACAGAATTATTCTCTTTGCTCCATTAAACTTTTTTGCTAGGCAGCAACTTTTTTAAAAATATATAAATTTTAAAATATTTAATAATGATTTGTCATTTTTTAAAATTAAGGATATAATCATATTTATGGCATACACAGTACTGGCAACATTGCATTATACAATAGGGAGTTTGAGGTCAGAAAGAGGAATCAGAATGTCAAACAAGAGGTTTGACATTATAAATTCCTTTTTTTTAAAAAGGAAAAGACTGGAATGTTGCTGTGCTCAAAGTTTGCTGTGAATATTTAGCTCTAGCTCATTTATGAAAGTTCACTGTGAAAGTTTAGCTCATTTACAAAAGCTGTCCACTCTGTGCCTAAAGTGATAATTAAAAAGTTGTGAACTGACAGACCATACTTAATTATCTGCACCTGAGAAGAATTACAATGATGTCCCATCCAGGGGTGGGTTCCTCCTGGTTCAGACCTGATTGCTTGAACCGGTAGTGACTCGCTGGTGACATCACGATGATGTCAAGGATCCGGTTGGGTCGGTGTTGGTCCATGGGCGCCACCATCTTTTTTTTTGGATTTTTTTCTGAATTTTTTTCTGTTTTTTCTCTGCCGCTTGCCACCCGTCCCCGGGTTTATACTTACCTTTATTCCTTCACCTGAAGTACAGCTGATCAGCTCAGCTATGTTTTGGGCTGATTCTAGCTACTGAGCATGCGCAGAAGCAGAATTGCACGAGGGGACGCACTCTAGCTAATACACTAACATGCACAAATGTTGCTTTCTTAAGCTTGTTCTGCCTTAAGACTCCTCTCTCTCTGAGATTCATCTTCTTTTTTCTGTAAATAGCCAGCATGTAGAAGTCTTTACAACTTCTTTATGTTGTGATTTGTGCTGCTGGCTGCTATGCTTCCTTTCTTCTCTTTTGGACCATCTACTCCTTCTGAAGGGGGGAAAAACCCATCTCTTTTGTTTGGCTGCTGTGCTCAGTTTGCTGGTGACTGCAGTGCTCCAAAACATGCATCTCCTTCATCCTCCTACAAACTCCCCACTTTCGTGTTAAGGTTTCAGCTTTATTGGTAAATCTACTGTGCTGAGGCCGAAAGGGAAGGCTCCAATGGGACAGAAAAAAGGCAGCACAGATACCTGCAATTTTTTCCTCCAGCAGTCTTTTCTTCTGCAGGAATTTTGATATTACTTATGAATTACCCAAGGTGTCAGGGCACACCATTGGGAAATGGACTCGTAGTCACAAAGCTTCATTATTGTTTCTCCTGAGTCAGCTGTAATAAATACTGTTCTCTGTTAGATGGAAGTCACTGGTCCTAATTTTGCTTGGCAATACCAGGTTAGGGCAATTCGCATCACATTCACATTTTTTGTTAAAAAAATTTCAGTTTAAAAAAAAAGATGGTGCTTAAAATTCAAAATTTAAAACAGCTAAGAGATTCCTTTTTGTGAATGGCAATCCCCTCCTTTAATTAGTTCCATTCTCAATGACTGCAACATCACAGGAAACCCATTCAATAATTCAACATCTCAGAGCCTTTATAGTTTGCCACCTCTGCTGCCCTCTTTACGGCCCCAGTGAAAATGTTCAGATGTTTTGTCTTTTCCAATATTTCAAACGAACCGTAAGTGCTAACACTTAATGAATGACAAGCAAGGGCTGTTTCTATCTGCTCCCCATTAACCTTCATTAATGTAACAATACCCATCTGAAAAATGCTTTTGAGAGGACGACAACATTTATTTGTGCTTATTTGACAGACTTTTTTAGCATTTTGCCCTTTCTCTCATTGTTCCAGATGAGTAATAAAAGAAGACCTGGGCAATGTTCCCCTTTACTTCACAACTTGGACATAATAATATTTCTCTGAAGTGTAAGGCAGCTTAATTCTGTTTACAATGAATATTTGCTGATTTTTTATTTTCTGTTTGAGGGAAACCAACATCTCAGGAAGAGTAAAGAAATAAATATTTCTAGTGGTCCGCGGACCACTGGTGGTCCATGAGAAAATTTTGGTGGTCCGTGGCACACCCGGGTGGAGGAGCTGCTCCGAGATGACTAATGGCCAGTCCTGTAACTAGAGCTCTGGAATATGGGACTGGCAAGGCAGCTCATGGTAGGGCTGGAAATCTCTGCCATAGAGAGAGCTATGTGAAACTTGCAACTTTGCAATGTAGCCCTCGCTGGCCAGAATGAGATAATGGTGCAAGGGAGGGCGGCACAGGTGGGTCAAAGCAAACAGTGTCGGCAACCTGCAGCTCGTTCTTCCCTCTGCTGTGGCTTCCTGTCAGCTGAACACACTAGTGGCTAGCCCGCCCCTCACCCTTCCCTCCCAGTCACTCCTCACCTGGCCTGAGAAGGGAAGGGTGGGGGGAGGGGTAGAGATTTGCTCCAAATTCCAGAGTGGGAGCAAAGCTTCATTTCTTGCTGGGTCTCATGGGCGTTTCTTCTGGGCCTTGTTGGTGCTCCGCACACCTTGGTCCCTCAGGAAGATGCCAGAGAATCAAAATGAGAGGGAGAGACACAGAGAGAGAGATGACAGAGAGAGAGAGTGGGGGGAGAGAGAGAGATGAGAGTGGGGAGAGAGAGAAAGAGAGAGGGGGGAGAGAGAAAGAGAGAGAGAGATATCAGAGAGAGAAAGAGATGAGAGACAGCCAGAGGGGGAGAGAGGAGAGAGGGATAGGAGGGAGAGAGGAGAAAGAGACAGGGAGGAGAGAGAAAGAGAGGGGAGAGAGAAAGAGATATAAGAGAAAGACAGACAAAGAGAGAGGGGGAGAGAGAGATGAGAGAGGGAGAGGGGGAAGAGAGAGAAAGAGGGGGAGAGAAAGAGAGAGAGAGATGTCAGAGAGAGAGAGAGAGAGAAAGAGATGAGAGAGAGAGACAGGGAGGGGGGAGATGAGAGAGAGAAAGAGAAAGAACGAGAGATGGGAGAGAGAGATGAGAGAAAGAGAGGGTTGAGAGAAAGAGGGGGAGAGAGGGGGGGGAGAGAGAAGGAGAGAGGGGGAGAGAGGGGGAGAGAGATGAGAGAAAGAAAGAGAGGGGGAAGAGAGAATCAGAGAGAGAATCAGAATGAGAGAAAGAATCATAGAGATAATGAAAGAGAAAGGGGTGAGAGATGAGAGAGAGAGGGGTGAGAGAAAGAGAGAATGAGACAGAATGAAAGAATCAGAGAGAATGAAAGAGGAAGAGGGGAGAGAGAGATGAGAGGGGGAGAGAGAGAATGAGAGAGAATGAAAGAGAATGAGAGAGAATGAAAGAGAATGAGAGAGAAAGAGAAAGAGACAAAGGGAGAATGAGAGAGAATGAAAGAGAATCAGAAAGAGAATGAGAGAGAAAGAGAGAGGGGGGAAAGATGACAGAGAGAAAGAAGGGGGGAGAGTGCCTGAAGGACCCCATCCCGTCACTGGGAGTCCAGGCGCTCCAGCAAGCGCCACACTGGATTCATAGTGGTCCGTGGGATTTAAAATTATGAATTTAGTGGTCCCTGCGGTCTGAAAGGTTGGTGACCCCTGTACTAGATGAATAACCATTGTGCTGAAGAATCACTGCATGCAAATATGTGTGTCTGTGTGCACTAT
>JANHGD010004264.1:33817-45183 GCA_027560375.1 Imantodes cenchoa | reverse complement strand
TGACTCAGCCTTCCATCCTTCCAAGGTGGGTAAAATGAGGACCCAGATTGTTGGGAGCAATATGCTGACTCTGTAAATTGCTTAGAGAGGGCTGTAAAGCATTATGAGGTGCTATTGCTATTGCTATATTTAATGTTATATTGTTGGTGCAGGGTTTTTTGGTTGTTTTTGTGTGTGTGTGTCATACGTCACTCAAAGTCATGCTATTTTGGGCAGCCTTATAAAACTTATTAATAAATAAATAATCTTCTACCATAAAATTTAATAGATATATCCATGAAATGTCTTTGAATATTAGTAGCTCAGGTTGCTAGTTATGATGTTGGTTTGAGCTCCGAGCCTGGATATTTGCTTGCAAATGTTTCATTCCCATTCGATGAGATATCTTCAGTGCCCTTTGGATTTTGTTTGTCTGGAGGAGCACTGGCCTTTAAATACCTTTCTGAATCCTGGTCTGATTTCAGGTTGTGTGATTGGCTGGCTGTAGTTGCCGAGTCAATTGAATCCAATGCAGCAACTGCGAGAAGAACTTTGTCGATCAAACAGGAAGGAAACTATTGACCGACTGCACAAACACTTCCTGGCCATCAGGAGGCATGACCCTCTATCCCTCATGTCTGTCCACAAAGTCTCAAAAGGCCACAAATTCGATCCAACGAGGACCACAGTTGTAACCCAGGTGAAGTCAAAGAGAGAAAGGAAATTCCTGGAAGCCTAGTTTTCCACCAAGAAATCAATAAACAAACATATTGACATCGAATCAATCTACCAACCACTTAGAACGAAAGAATATCAACCACAATTCCGAAGGCAGCATTTAAAGACCAACGAATAACAACGCTGCAAACAAAGTTATAACTTGATAGATCACAAGTAATTGGAACACATCACATGCAGCTGATGTAACCCGACCATTACATCATCAGAAGACATCCAAACAACACCAGCACTAATGTACATCACACAGACGGTGCTTAAAACCAAGGACTATGACTCAGCAACTAAAGCCAGCCAATCACACAACCTGAAATCAGACCAGGACTCAGAAAGGTATTTAAAAGCCAGTGCTCCCCCAGACAAATATAACCCAAAGTGCATTGAAAATGTCTCCTTGAATGGGGATGAAATGTATGCAAAACCAAAGCGCCAAGTTCGGAGTTCAAACCAACAACAGATATATCTATTTCATTCCTTGGTCTGTTCCACTCAATTCTATATTTTTGATGCATGTTTAAGCATCAAACATTCCATTTTGAACCTAATTTTCCTTAAAAGATTATCTTTATGTATATAAATTCAAGTACATTTCAATATATATTGTCAGCCAAGAATTGCATTACTTTGTTTAAAAAAAGCAAAACCTGATCACTGCATTCTGATTCATTTTAGTTCAGGAACTTTGGAAAATTCAATTAAAATGCAAACCAAACAAATTCCACCATTAGAAGGTGAACTGGTTGAGAAGAGAAAAATGGTTTCTCCTTTGCAGGAAGAAACAAGATTGAGCTGTGATTTTAGTCTACCTTGTTTCGCTTCATTCTTAAAAGCAAGAGCAACTCTATATCATGATCATCTTAAAGACATATGCCAAAGAGTCCCTGTTTTGCTGTAGTTTTATGTTCCGTATATCAGGGGTCATTATACTAATTACTCTATGCTTTTCCTTCTTGAATGTTATTCTAGCAATTCTGCAACAGTCAGTCCTGCATCAGACTCAATGCAACAGCATATTAGTTAATTGATTGTGACCATTTTACTAGCACACTTTTCAAATGTTTAATGAAATAAGTGACTGCAGTCAGATGTGATATACATTTTCTCTGAATGAAAAGATATAAAAATGCACTTTTGGTCAAGACCAATGAAACTGTAAGTTTGTATCTTTGTGTCTGTGACAGAGTGTGTATGTGTGTGAGTGTGCATATGCATGTGTGTGTGTATGAATGATACTCTTACTTTTGCTTTTAAAGAGAATATTTATGTAAAATGCTGTTTGTGGACAATGGAATTTTAGCTCTTACTTCAGCTGTAAGTTGGACTAACACCATGTATCAGTGTCCTGCTATTCCTTACACATTTTTTTTTCTCCAGCAGTCTGCTGCTTCCTTAGTTTAATTAAATCCCAAGGGAACTAATCATAAGGGAACTCTTCCCATGAGCTTTACCAGATCAGACAGTGATGGAAAGTGGCACAACAGCAAAAACACTCAGTGATACCATCACCTTTCAGTGGTAATGTTAAAAGCTTAACCAAACTGAAAACAAAGTGCCAAACACTGTTGAGGATGCACTGTTAAAACATCCATATTGCCACAGCAGAAGAAAATGTGTGGAAATTGGAAAGTAGATTTCAGCATTGCACTACTTAAAAAGGAAGAGGGACACTGTAATGGCCTCGTTTACATCCCTGAGATTTTGTGACAATACACCTTTGCCCATTTATTTTAGAAGAGATCTTATTGAATCAATTTTGCATACTTATTTCCCAAAAGGTATTATAGGAAGCATATATTTTGAGAGGCAGAAATCAGAAAAGGAGCCCGTATGAATATAGACCAAGGCTGGCAGGATGAGATGACCTGATCTGGACAGAGATGTAAATTGGTCCCAAAGTTAAAATAATATATTTATCGAAGCCTGGCACAAGTAATTCCATCAACAGACACATCGACCTACAACCAGCCAATGAACCCTTCAGAATTCAAATCAACCATTCAGCCAACCAATGGCAGCACAGATCTTCAATCAACCCAAACAATCCCCCCTAACCAGCACTTCACCTCCCAATAACTCTCACCTGACATGAACTTCCCATCACAAGACCTATCACAAGACTCTCACTGGTGACCCACACCTGACCCATCACAAGACCCTGTCCTGAGGTGATCCTCACCTGATGTGACCTCACAATCGCGACACCTACTGACCACATGAAGCCCTAATAAGCAGACGAAAAACTGACACTGACATTCCCTAAATATGTTACCTAGCCTGGTAATGAAATATTCGGAAACCAACAAGCTCAGAAATTGAATCTCCATCCTTATCCTACACCCGAGCTACAGATATTTGCCACTATCACAAGTATATTTTTTCTATTTGCTAAAACCATACGAACTATTTGTAGGCAGTCAACCTTCAACTAGTTGATTAGCAACCATTCAAGGTTACAATGAATCTAATTCAAAGTTATAGCCACTGCAGTGCCCCCACTTGTGTGAATTTACCCTTATGACCAACTGCAGGCATGCTATAATTGAGTCTCCCTGTGTATCTCCCCATCCCCTCCCACTCCACTGTGTCTCAACAGGCATTGGGCCTGCTTTCTATTCCACCCGGTCGTACACGATCCTACTCAACCTATGTCAGTGATCGCTGTCTTACCTTCTGTAGTTCTCCAGCACTCCAGTGCTAGTATTGGAAAGGAAAACAGGCTGGTCTACTCATTGGTATCTCTAAGCTGCATGGCTCCATCCTGGAAGTTGGTGCTATCTTCACTATGACTGCAATAAATTGTGGTTGCTTGAAAATGGCACCCACTTGCAGGATAGTGCCACACAGCCTGCAGGTGTTTAACTAAGGTGATATGTTAAAAATATAAATTAGTCTGAAATACAGTTATAATAAATTCCTGTTACATTGATTATGTGTTAATCAAATTGGTTCCACCTCTTAGTGATCACATAATATCACTAATACAATCTGTCATGAAAATGATCTGTCCCCCACCTGGCCCATCAGATATTACAACAATGCCTTTATCTTCTCTACAGTTAAGTCAATATTCTTTGATGCTGGCTGTCCTCCTTTTTTCCTTTCTTCAATTTTTCCCTTTATGGACTACTCAAGGACCTACATTTTCCCATAATGTGTCTAATGTGTTTATCAGAGCCTGACATTTATCCCTCAAGTGAGAACTTTGGATTGATTTGTTACTGATTTGTTTATTTTTTCCTGGCTCTCCATGGTATTCTCAAGATACCATGGATATCTTCTGCATTCGTCTGAAGACTTCTCCAAACTTTCACTTCCATAATATGTCATATGAAAACTACTACAATTCTGATATTTGTAAATATAGATATGTCATGGTATTTGAATGAAGTAATTGTGAAGACTTTCAAAGTCTTCATTACTACTCCAAGTGCTTTTCTAGGGAATACTGTATTTCTTAGCTATTTATTTATTTATCATTCATTCATTCATTCATTCATTCATTCATTCATTCATTCATTGGCTGCCCATCTTATTATAATATAACTCTGGGCAGTTTACAGTCATGAAAGCATTTATATTAATAGTCAGTCTTAAAAAGAAGAAACTATCCACCACTTCAATATCATAATTATCAAATCTAAAGCTGGTCACCTTATTATTTTTATTATTTTCATTTTCTTTATATTTAAACTTAGTCCCACTTTTTTTCACTGAAGTATGTGTCTTGATTTTCATTCCTAGAGCTTGCAGGTCATTTGCATTTTCAACTATCAGAATAATGTCATCAGCATAGAATAGGTTATTCACATTTCTTCCATCAATTTTAATATCATGTTTATCCTCTTCCAATCCAGACTCCCTCAATATATATTCAGCATATAGGTTAAATAAATAAAGAGAAAATATTGAGCTTTATTTTACTCCCTTGCTAACCTGGAGGCAGTGACTTCATTCCCATCCTGTGTATAGGTTTTATATGAGGATAATAACATGTTCTAGGCAGTGGTGGGATTCAAAAAAAAATATATTACCAGTTCTGTGGGCATGGCTTGGTGGGTATAGCAGGGGAAGGTTACTGCAAAATCCCCATTTCCTCCCAATCAGCTGGGACTCAGGAGGCAGAGTATAGATTAGGGCCAGTCAGAGGTGGTATTTACCAAACTACTCAAAATTTCCACTATAGGTTCTCCGAACTACTCAAAATTTCTGCTACCAGTTCTCCAGAACTAGTAAGAACCTGCTGAAACCCACCTCTAGTTCTGGGATTCCAATTTTCCTATTTTACAGCTTGACATGGTTTATACAAAGATCTTTCTATAATTAATGGTGTACATATTCTTTGGCTTTCTCAGTTAACTAGCATGCATCAGCAATAATTATCTTGTGCTTCAGCTTTTTATAAAATCAGTTTGAGCATCTCTCATTTTCCTTTCCATGTGGGCACTAATATATGCTGAAAGATCCTAAGCAATATTTTCCTAGTATGAGAAATCAAGAATATTGTATGGTAATTTGCACACTCTGTTAAGTGTCCTTTCTTTTGGTATGAAAACTGATCTCTTCTAATATGTTGGACACTGTGTCATTCTTCAGGTTTGCTGATATAATTTGATTACTGCAGAACTTTATTGATTCTTCTTCTGTTGTCATATGCCTGTATATATTCGATCTACTATCTAGATATAGATGGAATGTAGATAGTAACTCTACACTAATTTCAGTTTCATATAGCTGTACTTACAGAGTTTCTGGAAAATGTCTCTGGAGTTGGCAGTCCTTAAAAGGTTCTCTGAAACCCTAGAGAAAGTTTAAAAGAGAGCAACCCAGATGATCCAGGGTCTGGAAAATAAAACATACAAAGAGTGGTTGCAGGAACTGAGTATGGCCAGTCTAGCGAAGAAAAGGAGCAGGGGGAACATGATAGCAATGTTCCAATACTTGAAGGGATGCCACAGAGAGGAGGGGTCAGGCTGTTCTCTATGGCAACAGAAAGCTAAACAAGGAATAATGGATGGAAACTGACCAAGGAGAGATTCAATCTGGAAGTGAGGAGAAACTTTCTGACAGTGAGAGCGATCAACCAGTGGAACAGCTTGCCAGCGGCGGTTCTGAGAGCCCCAACACTCGCGACCTTCAAGGGGACATTGGACTGCCATCTGTCTCAAATGATGTAGGAACTTCTGCTTGAATGGAGGGTTGGACTTGATGACCTACAAGGTCCCTTCCAACTCTAATAAATAAATAAATAAATAATAAAAAACTGGTGGGACCACAAACCAGACAAAGTAATAGAAAGGGAAGATGCTAAACTGCTCTGGGACTTTAGAATTCAAACAGACAAATAATTGCCATATGACACCGTAGACTTAACACTTTTTGATAAGAGAGACAAAAATGTCAATAATGGACCTGACAGTACCTGGAAAAAAAAACAGAATAGAAAATAAAGAACTGGAGAAAAATCACATACAAAGATCTGCAAATAGTACCATTAGAATGAGTGTGGCAAAAGAAAGCAAAGATAGTACCACCTTGGGTGCAATGCCAAAACAACTGGAGTATAACTTGAACACTGTAGGCATTGACAAAATCACCATCAGTCAATTACAGCTTTATTTGGAACAGCTTGCATCCTGCGACAATAGTTTCCACATCACAAAACAACAACGTCCCTGGGAAAGACTTGATAGGTAGATAAAAATCCAAATCCTGTCTAAACCTTGTGACAAACCATAATAATGCAAAGTTTGTCTCTTACTCTTTTGTACTCTCAGACACGAGTAAAATTGATAAGGGTGTGATTAAAATGATTTTGTGCAGCTAAAACCTAGCTGAATGCGAAATGGCCGATGCATGGAATCCTTGCTGCCTTTAGCTTCTTTGTGGTAGGATAGGCTGGTGATTAAACAATGATTGAAAAGTCTCAGAGAATGTCTCAGAGAATTTTCTGCGACTCTGAGATGGAAATTGCATAAAAACCATAGTGGGGACTCTAAAAGGAGTCCAAAGGTATTTAAAGCAGTCCTTCTCAAATAATGGGGTGCACCCCCCTGGGGGGCACTGAGCAATGTCAGGGAGGCACGTGTGACCCCGGGGAACATGCACGGTCCCTCTTGATCGATTCTCCCAGACGAGGAGTCTTTTCCCAGTTGCACGCTGCTCCGAGCCCAGAAGAGAAGGCGGCCATGCGGGGCAGGGCAGCTGCGTGGGTTCTTGTTGTTCTCAGTGGGGGCCACAGTAGCCATGAACGGCATGGCAAACCTGCTGCTGGACAAGGAGGAGCATCCTCTGCAGCTGGGAGAAAGCTTTGAACAGCACCCTAAAGCATTCTTCCACACCATTCGCTGTGAGTGCCCGGCAGAGGCGGCACTTATGGGCCAGGCCGGCGACCCCAAAACATCACCTTGATTAAGCTGGCCTGGCCCCGTGTCAAAAGAGGGCCCTAACCACAGTAGTCTATGCCTGCCTAACCAAAAACAGGCTCCACTGAGTTCAGTGTGACTTACTCCCAGGTAAGTAGGTAGAGCACTTCCCCAGCCAATAGTTTGCTTGCAGCTTATAATAAGTAAAATAATAAATACTAACACTAAAATTCCATTGGGGCCCAGATTGGAGAGTTGGGGAGGGCACGAAATGTTTACTTCTTCTTAGGAGGGGCATAAAAGAAAATAATTGAGAAGCACTGCATTACTGGAAGGTATCCCCTTAAATTTAAGTACAACCCAGATCTCCCTAATCTTCGCCCATTTGTTCCAATCCCACTAAATTTCAAGAGAGCAAGTTTGCTCTCTCTTCTTCCTACACCACTTCGGAGAATGAAAGAGAGCGATCACTGTCCATAGGCCCCATGCTTTTCTCTCCCCGCGATGGGGTTGCCAGGCATACAATAAACTCCGCATCCTGATCTCCATCGCGTCCTGGATATACTCCATTGCGTCAACCTTCTCCTTGTAACCTGGCACCACAAACCCAAGCACCGTTTTCCAAATGTTTGCCTTCATCATCAGCATTAAAATATAAATATTCCGAACGCCCGCATCCTTTACGAGGTTTAGAGGAATCACCAGCTGAAGCCCAATTGTGCCTGGATATTGTCACTGGCTAAAGGAATCAACTACCGTCCTGTAAGGCTTCAGTGGAAAACCAGCAATGCAGCAAAACTCCCCCACGCACACAGAAATACAAATGTTCTGGAGCCTTGTGGTCACTACTTTCTCACCCAGTATCCCACCACAATAAATAAGTAATGGGCTTAAGATTACAGTCTATGGCTTTGGCTAAAAACAAAGCTCAGAGAGGAGAGATTGCCCTTATTTCTACCCTTCCCTACAGCGATATATCCAAATATATCCAAATGCAGAAAAATGGTTGTCAGAAGCCCAATCCTCCTAACTAGAGGAAAAAGCAGAGTGAAATGCAGGAAACTTTAATAGCCAGGCCAGGAACAAACTTGCCACCAGCCTGAGGAAGAAAATCACGTTGGTCATTGATTGCATCAAGGACTAAAAGATCAGGGCTGCAAGATTCTGGATGCCAACTACCGTAATCAAAAGCAAAGAGAATTGGTGATATATCTTTGCTCCTATCAGGCCCTAATTACCCAACTTGGAACACATTGTGCAAAAACTGGAGGAGTCCATAATTTTTGGGAAAAGGTGGAAAGAAAGAAGATGACTAGCAGCAAGGTGGATGGACTTGGTTATAGTAACAATGAGGGAATTGTTGGAAGGATTGAAGAACCAGGTTAGGGATAGATTATCATGAAGAAAATCTACCTCTGTGGTTGCTAAGAGTCAACGACGACTGTGTGGCACATATTCTATCAATCTTTGTTCCTATGTCAGGGATCTGCAACCTGCGGCTCCGGAGCTGCATGCGGCTCTTTGGGCCCTCTGCTGTGGCTCCCTGTCGGGTGATCCAATTACTGACTGGCCCTGCCCCTCGCCCTCCCCTCCCAATCACTCCTTGCCTAGCCTGAGATGGTAAGGGCAATGGCAGGGGATAAGAGGGAGAGAGTGGGGGAGAGAGATAATCACACAAAGATACAGAGAGGTGGGAGAGAGAGGTGGGGAGAGAGACAGAGAGATACACAGAGAGAGGGAGGGGGCGGAAGAAATGGAGAGGGAGAGGGAGGTGTCAAAGGGTTTTGTAGCTTCTGGTGTTTTTTAACAAACCGTTGTCTGTCCTAATGACTGGCTAGGTAGGAGTGGCTGGGGTGTGTGTCATGTGATTGGGTGGGAGTGAGTGACATCGAATTGGCCACGCTCACCCAGGTTTTGTGGCTCTGGTGTTTTCTTTTCTGTGGGAAACGGGTCCAAATGGCTCTTTGAGTGTTTAAGGTTGCAGACCCCTGGGTTAGAGCAACATTGTGCTCCATAGACAATTTTGAAGTATCTATCAGTCCTATAAGTTAGACAGATCAGGAAATAGATTCCACAGGAAACTAGAAATCTACTATATTGAGAGAACTGGCAACAGAAGCTTGCCAGTTTCCTGCAAGTTCCCTTCCTTCCCTCTTATACCCCATGGAGTGGGGGGAGTGGAGGAACCAGTCTCTTTCTAATGTTCTCCCTCCTCCCTGGGCTTAACACATGCTTCTGCATCTCTTGTTTCCTAAAGAGGCTATGGATGGATTCTCCAGAGTCATCTCTATGGCATTCTACAATATCTTTCTGACCTGATCTTTCTGACTAATGTGTTACCACAGCCCAAGAGTCAAGCTCTAAGAGGGCAGCAGGTTAGACCCATCAGATATTGCACCCACAGATGGCAGGCTCTTCATCTGCCCACATTGAACGGCCTTCCTTGGACACCACCAAAACCTTTCCAGCCAAGAGGCTGCCAAGAAGAAAGGGACAGCCTCCCAAAATATCAACAGCACACACGCAAGCGGCAGCTACAGACACACCAAGCCATCTGGGTGCCTCCTCCGTTATCTGCTACCATGGAGGGAGAAAAGATTCAGCTGCATACGCTCAGTGAGGAGGGGATTTCAGCCTCCAGGGACTGCTCTCCACTATTGGAAGCAACTTTAGCATCCAGTTAGGTGCTCCTTGTTTCAGGCTTTCTTGTTCCTGACTTGTGCAATCTTCTTGACCTTTAAGTCTCTGGGGTTTTCCCTTGGTATTTCTAAGACTTCATTTGCCTGTCAGATTATGGATTGTTTGTCTCTGTTTTATATCTCTTCCTCAGCTACTGGTCAATTTGTTGCACAAAACATAGTCTTTATCCTCCTGTCCTTGCTCTACTCTTGTAATCAGTCTTCGATTGCTTCTAGCTCTCTGTGCTTGTACTTTCCTCCTGTTTTTCCTTTAGCTCTTGCCAACTGCTTGTGTGCTTAGCTCCTGTGGAGTAGGGGTCTCCAAACATGGCAAACTGAAGACTTGTGGACTTCAACTCCTACAATTCTCCAGCCAGCCTGGTTGGATTCCTAAGATTATATGTTTGTATGTTATGTCATGGAAAGTTTTTGTGTATATAAAATAATTTTTTTAAAAAAAGAATGGTTTAAAATGAATGCAGAGTGCTTACATTTAAAAAGTATTGTATATAAATGCATTGCTTTGTATATTTATATTATTGAAAATCTTTATAGGCCAATAGACATGGAAGCATAATGTACAATAAATTGGCCAAAGAAATACTATTTTCTAAAATTGTACTATTTTATCCCTTTGAAAAAAACCAAAGCACTGTTAGCAAATTTCCATTTAGACACTAATTGGAACAATAGCTTTGCTAAGCATTAAATGTTTGCAGGTTATTCTCTGATCCTAGCATAAGATATTGAAAAAAAAGTGACTTACAACCGTTTTTCACACTTTTGACCATTGCAACATCCCCATGATTATGTGATTAAAATTGGCAACTGACTCATATTTATGACGGTTGCAGTGGCCCAGGGTCATGTGATTCTCTTTTGCGACCTTCCGATAAAGTCAATGGGGAAGCCAGATTCACTCAACAACCATGTTACTAACTTAATGACTGCATTGATTCACTTAACAAGTGGCAAGAGAGGTTGTAAAATGGGTCAAAACCCACTTAACAAATGTCTCGGCAACAGAAATTTTGTACTCAATTGTGGTCGTAAGTTGAAGAATATTTGTACTTTGGAACTTCCAAAAAATGTTCTTTACAAATAAAAGACTTACACTATGATCCAAATAACCAAGTTAACTTACCATTGGGTGGTTCTGGGCCGTTTTCAGCAAGGATAGTGGAAGCTGTAATAGAGAAAGTTCAACAGCTTGAGAAACATACCCAGTGTTTAAATAAGCTGCCAGAGCAATTTCATCTTTTTTTTACAATATTTTCTGTCCATCTTGTCAGTAGACTGCCTCATACAAGTAATTACTTCATTAATTACTTTATTATTGTCATTGTACATATATACACAGTCTACCCATCCAATAAAATTCACGTAACGCCCAAAGACCAGGCGCAACACACATAACAATCCCCAAAACATGCCCCCCGCCCACCTGAACCATCCTGAACCATCCAAAACATCCACACAACAGACCAAGTAATACTGTCCAACAGCTTATTGATGGTGACCCTTTTAGTTCATTAAGTGCAATTATAGCTCTGGGATAAAAACTATTCAGAAAACGTGTGGTCCGAGTTTTAATTGTTCTGTATCTTCT
>JANHGD010004260.1:28258-38799 GCA_027560375.1 Imantodes cenchoa | reverse complement strand
TGCTACACTTAGGTCAGATCGAAGGCGGCATAGTTCTAAATTTTCTAGGCCCAAAATTTCAAGTCTGGTGGCATAAGGTATCCTGTTGTGAATGGAGGAGTGTAGTGCTCTTCTCGTGAAATATTGCTGGACAGTCTCAATTGTATTAATGTCTGATATGTAGTGTGGGTTCCAGACAGATAAGCTGTATTTGAGAATTGTTGTCACCTTTCTCGGGTATGAAGAATCAGATTTTCCATACACTTTTTTCAATTCTTATTCTTTAAAAATGGCTGCTCCCCCTCATGAAGAAGACTGGATACAAGCCAGGCTTGATTTCTTAGTCATTTTCTTCTATATTTTTGTCCATTCTTTTTGTACCTTGTTTAATGCAGCTCTGGATTGGCCATTATTTTTGTGAACAAGACAGTACTGCTTGCTATAATAGGATTTACTGCTCTTTCTATCACAGGGAATACTAAGGTAAAACTATTAAATAAAAAGGAAGTAATTATCTGAGAATTTAGCAGTTGAAATGAGAAGGCAACAGAAGTACAAAACAGAAAATAATCAGGCCTGCTGCCACAACAATATTAATCTACAGAAGAGCAGAACAGACCAAGCCCTCATTCTTGCAATTAAAAAGGAAAAACACTCTGATCCTGCCAGCAACATTTCTTTCAATTAACCTTATGTGATGTATTTGAATTTAAAAAAGAATCTGTTACTGAAGACACTAGCAAGACTAAGAATAAATATAATATATAAGAAGCATCAATTACATTCCAATTGTAGTCTGTTTTCAGCCTCATTGCATTTGGCAAGCACATCAACATATTTTACTATCAGAAAATCTTTCACTTTACTGAAAAATTCAAGGGACAGAACAAACAGGATGTGGTTAGGCTGTAATCATCCAGCCCTTGTTTGTTAATGGCCTGCATACTGGTTGGTTTAAAACAGGGGGGTCAAACCTGTGACAACACACTGTCATCATGTGACATATCACAATTTTCCCCTTCGTTAAACTGGGATGGGCATGGCCAGAGCGTGACACATCCCGTCCACAGGCCGCATGTTTGACACCCCTGGTTTAAAATGTTCTCAGTGGAAGTTAATACCGGTAGCTAGAACTCTTGAGCAATTTATTAAGGAGAGAAGAAGGAATGGGTCATGGAAGAGAGAGAAATAGATGTTTGTCAGCTAAATGTTACAGGTGCATATTAATAATTAATTTTTAAGTGAGTACTTAATTAATTTTACAGTGAGTACACTGTAGCTGTATTCACATAACACCCTAGATTAAGTAATTCAGTTATGTTGTGAAAACTCAGTCACTGTTGCTTAAAACAGACTATTACATATTATTTATTCATTTGGGCAGAGCATGTTACACAGATCTATCAGTTGTGTTTTAAAGTTCAGCATACTGTTTGAAACCTAGCCACTGTGAGTGTAGAGGCTCTTGCTTGTGTTTCAATATGGCAATAGTAGATTTGTCGTTCAATAAGAGTGGCATAACTTCTTCCAGTGTTGTTCTTCCAATTTATTACTAAAACCAGCATGACAAAATATTTTTCCAAGATAATCCAATACCCCAGTATATCTTGCTCTCAAAGAGACATTTTGGAAAGTGTCATATAAAAAGAAATAGCTATAGCTCTTTCTTCCTTGGGCAAGGACAAGTTGTTATGCCAAGTCATGGCCCACCTTCCTTTGTGAGGGTATTTGTTGTGTTCATCTACAAGGTTTAGGAATTTTCATTAAACCTTTAAAATGGAAGGAGCATATTGGATTTTCTGAGAATACTGAATGCAGGGAACAGGTTATCTTTTTTCCCCCTTTCTTTCTTAAGGATGTGCTTTAAATAGAACTTTTCTTATTTTTCAGGTAAATGTGTTTAGTTCTTAAAAAGAAACGTTGTTAATTTTAGTATAACTATAGAAAAGTTTCATTTCAACAAAGCAAAGCTTGAACATGCTAGCAACATATTGCCAAGTCCAAAATCCTATCTTTTTGCCTGGGAAAAAAGTGTTTAAAATGCAGAAGAGTTTAATCTTCCTTTTCCTGCTCATACATAGAAAACCACAAAATCTCAACATTAGTTTATGTCTCCGTTTTCACTAGGCAAATCTTTGCTTTTGTCAGTACATTGCTGGGAGTGTATCCAGCAATCAGGCCATAGCAATTCACACTCACATACACATATGCCCTTCGTGGCAAAAATATCTTTTATAACTAAACAGAGTTGGCAAAGGCACAGATTTCAGAAAACCGCAAGAGACTTCATTACCGCAACCTCCTTGTTATGAGAAACACGTTCAGATCATTTATTTAGGCTACACATTACCATGACAGATGTGCATGAAACACCAAACCAACCTCAGTATATGGCTTAGTGCCCATGGACAATTATGCATTTGACCAGCAATTCCCATGGAAATGAGCGGTGCAAACATTTCTTTGTATATTCTATTCATTCCTTTCCTGGAAAGACATCCCAGTTCCTTATAAGCAGCAGCTAAAGGAGGGCTGGATGAGCACAATGAGGAGCAGCCATAAGTTTTATGGTACCTTATGGTACCTATGGTACCTTTAGCTCCAAATCCTGAAGGATTTGGAGCTAAAGACTGTAATTTTTGAGGAATTTGCCTATAGTTTTTGTTGTTCTTATTCTCAGGTGATGCACATCTGATCAGCTCTCTCACTACAAGGGAATGAGATCAGACTACCTGAAACCTCAAAAAAAAAATAAAAAAGACAGTCACAAAAAGAGACATTGAATTATGCCTGTGTGCAGTCTGTCACAAACACCTTTTAAGAGCCTAGAAGTACACGTAGGTAGAGAATACTTAGAAATAACATGCACACACGCACAAGCAATTAATCTAAGCAAAGTGAAGGAAATGAAATCATTATGTCTGCAGCTATAACATCTTGGAGAACAAATTTCCTGCCAGGATAATAAATGAATTCTTTTGTTTCATGTTGGCCACAGTCATGTGACTACCTTGGCCTATTCTTCATCTGGAAAATTTTGCTGTAGAATACCCAGATGGCTTTGAATTTCCACTGCTAAAAAACAGTCTTGCAGACAATTTCCAGTCCCCTTCTCATGCCTCTTAAACAGTCAGACTATTATAAAGATGAGAAAATGAGGCACAAGAACAACCTTATTTTAAAAGAAGCTTTGTCTGGCTGGCCCGCTGCCATAAAAAATAAACGGATTTATTTATGTGATTTATATTGCCATCCATCTCTCACAAGTGATTAAAACACAGAAAAGCCCACAACATATAACCCCCAGGTGCCCAAGTATAAACAATTACCCCACTCATAGGCAAAAAGAAACAAAAACATCTGTAACTGCAAAAGGAACAGTAAGACGATTTTAAAATAACTATTGGGGGGAGGAGCGTCCCCGTTTCAAGGCTATTGTTACAAATTCTTTTTTAAAGGTGATTTAAAAACCCTCAAACTGTTATTTTCTCTAAAAGTCAAGGGAGGGAATTCTAAATTTGGGTTACAATTTAAGTAGTTACCACATCCATTCCTTAAAACTCCGGGTTGGTGCTCCAAAGATTCTTGCCAAAGTATGAGTTGTAATGTGGGAGGGGAAAAAGGAGGTTATTAAAGATACGGGGAGTAATTATGTCAACAGTATAACTATTAACTATAATTAACCATTTATCTTGAAATTGGACTATATGTATGTTTTATCCTGCCCCCTCACTTTTGTTTGTGCAGTCCCTGGTAGTTTAATCAAAGGCTATGAGTGAACTTCATCTCTAAAACTGTTTAGACCAGGGGTCTCCAACCTTGGCAATTTTAAGATGTGTGGACTCCAATTGCCAGAATTCCTCAGCCAGCTTTGCTGCATGTCCCGCTGGTCAGTTTTTCTGTCAGCATACAACTACCAGTTGGTTTATCGCCCTGGCAGGGACATACCAAATGCTGATGGCCTCAGCAGGTGCCCACTTCCTCAATCCATCCAGTATCCAGCCCCTATCTCGTCTGTCTTATTGATTTAGGAGACAAATATGCCCTTAACTGCTTCTGACATAGCCTTCCACTCCTCCAAGGATTGGCTCATTGCACAGGTCCTCAATTGGGTGCACAGGGAGTGGCCAAGGGAACAACTCCCAGAAGTTTTTCGGAGGCAACATGAGCTGTCTATTCTGAAAGGGTGTTTGTTATGGGGAAGCAGGGTAGTGGTTCCACCACCCTTGCAGACTGCAGTGTTGCATTGCTTACATGAGGGGCATCCAGGGGTGGGGCATTGGGCCGCAGTTACATCTGGTGGCCTAAGTTAGCCATTACCAAATGGGTTGGGTCTTCCCAAGGGACTAGCAGTCTAGGCTAGTCCTCCCTGAAGCACCTTCCAGGGAATGGGAACTACCTAGAGGCCAATGGTCAAGGATACACATTGACCTGGCAGGGCCAATGTAGGGACAGACAATTTTAGTGGTAGTGGATGCCTTTTTGAAGTGGGTAGAGGTAGCCCTTATGCCATCCACTGAGGCTACCAGCAGGATCTTGCATAGGTTATTCATGACCCACGGGCTCCCTGACATTATAGTCTTGGATAATGGGCCTCAATTTACCTCTGCCTCATTCCAGGTATTTTTGGCTGGGCTGGGCATCCGCCATGCGCTGGTCACCCCCTTTCACCCTTCTAGCAATGGCTTGGCTGAGAGACAAGTGAGGTCAGCTAAAGAAGCATTGTCCAGGCTACGGCCAGGAAACTGGCAAGAAAAAATCAATAATTACCTCATGTCTACCCCAAGCCCCATCACTAACCCAAGCCCAGTCAAGTTACTTATGGGCCACCGTCTCAGAACCAGGAGGATGCATCCTTATTAAGTGCCAGACACCCCATAGACTCGACCAGCCAGGTCAGGACTTTTACTGTGGGGGATGCAGTTTATGCCAAGAAATATGGCAGCGAGCCCCATTGGTTGCCAGCAAGGGTTCTTATGGTAACAGGTCCCTACTCCTACACAGTAGGTCTGGGGGATGGGAGGCTATGGCGGCACCACACTGACCAGCTTAAAGGGTGACCCTTTGCTTCCACAGCAGTCATCACCGAAAGTGACTCAAACGCAGAGACTGCAGACTGCTCACTGACCACTCCTGTGGATGACTGCCCCAGCACTCCTGCAGACTATTCAACCCCAGCACCTGGCTTACCTGTTTCCGAAGGACTTCAGCCGAACTCCAAGGCCTCTATCAAAGCAGTCCCATCGCCTGCAGCCGATCCTAAAATCGTGCACCAGCCGAGCACGGCATTCATCGAGACAGCGCAGGCATCCAACGTATCTGTAGGACTATGCATGCACCATCCGGGAGAGGGGTGCTGCGTCCCCTCGCTCAAATTCTACCAAGCAACTAGGAACTGTTTTTGTATTGGCTGCCCACTGACAGCCCAGCCAGCAGAAAAATTACAGCCCCTCCATTGGCTGGCTGTTTTGACAGCCACTATATAAATAAATAGTGGCTTGACAGAAAGTTGCCTGTTGCTGTTGACAGCTGTTCTAATAAAGGGGTTCCATTCTATCACTGTCGCACCTCAGTTCCTGACCCTATCATTCTACCCAAGCTAGAACAATAACTGAGTCAATCACAGCGGAATGAAAGTCAACATGCTATCTACTTCTAAAGCATTTTCGTTAGCTTATTGTCTTAGCATTCTCCTATTATATGCATTGGGCTTCAAGTCCCATTAAACCACGGCTAATGTGGCCCTACCTCTGTACACGGTCTGTTAATTTTCTAACATACTTTTTTCATTCTTGTTTTGCAAATCCAGAAAATACAATTTAATGATATGATCACTTGTATAAGACAGTACTTCTAGGCAGACAAACTCTAATGTACAAATCAGATGAGATTACACAACTGTTCCATTGTTTCTCTTTAACAGAAAACAGAAACAATGGAAAAACTTAAGAGGATCACAAATGGAACATGAAAATGTCTGGAACTCCATGTCTACACAAGTACAAGTATCTATAAGTGAACCATACATAATATACACAATAAAAACCTAATCTGATACTAAGGTATTTCAAGAGTATGTACATTCCCTGGTGTTTTTAAATAAAGCAGGCTACAGAATCCATTTATTTTCTCTATACATTAAATGGAGATCAGATACTGGAAAGTTTATTTAAAAAAATGAAGCTACAGATCATACTTTTATACAACTTCCCTGCTGAAAAAAAGGCAGCAGAAAGCTGACTTTATATTGATTAGTTGTATTAATTAATATTATATTAATTTTATGGAATAAAGTTAGGTGGGCTTGTTTTCATATATTTGGATTATTTGTTGTTATTCTAATTTCAGATTTAGGTTACAGTTCTGTCCTTTCAAGTTATTCTAGAAGAGTTGCAGGTTCCTCTTCCATTTTAAAGGAAAGAGGTGGTTCTTTGGCTCTAGTCCCCAGAAAGGAAGAGACCTAACCCAAGATTGCCCCCTTGAATCATCCATCAGTAGAGAGCAAACAAATTCATGAGCTCATCATTCAGAGTCAGCAAAACAGCCTGTTTGACATTGCTGCCCTAGAGGACAGGAAACCATGTCAAAGCAACAATAGTGGGGGCAACTGGAAAGATTAAATTAAGAGGGAACAAGGAAAACAGTATCCTGTCACTGTTAAATCGTATTCTGCTGCAAAATCAGCTGCACAATCAGCAGACATTCACTTGCTTTTCTATTTCCCCAAAGAAAACATTAAAATATTTTCAGTATAACATCTCCTACACTTCAAAATGATATACAGTATTTGGAAAATACACCAAGCCTTATCCAATACAATTTTTCCTACCGGTAATAGTCGTCCTAAATCTACCTTACCAAAAAAAAAAAAATCCCACCTCAGAAATGTTAAATTATCTACGGTAGCTAAGGCTGAAACATTTCCTCTTCCTAGACAGTGAACATAATGAAGAGTTGCTTTCCTTCAGCTTTTCAACTATATGAGCACTAATTTCATGTCACTACCTGGTATTCAACACTCTCTGAAACATGTCACATTCCAAACTCTTTATTGCCGCTGCTCTTCTCAAGTCCTCATCAGTGTTTGTTTATGTGAGACCAGAGGGTATATAGTTACAGCCTCACTACTATTAAGTATCTTGTTTTTGCTAATAGATGTCAAAGTGCCACATGTTATTTAAGAAATAGACGTAAAATGTTGTAAGACTACAGTCCAATATAGCACCCCAGGTAATACTTTGTGACCAGAGAACTAAGCAAATTCTGTTTATTTGCAGGCATGCATTAATCGATTCTTCTAAATTCACATCGTTTGTAAATATGAGCTCCTGAAGTAATAGAATTTTTATAAATGAGGGTTAGATTTCAGTCTCTCATCTGCTATTCCATGTTATTGTTTGAACCTTATTAATGGGAAGAGAAAGAAGAAGAGAAGCATCTGTAATATGAATGAACAGTCCAGCCAAAGTAATTTTACATTTGCATTTTAGTAGGACCTTAGCGCTTTCACAAGGTATAAAGGTATACCTACAAACAAGAGTGGGGAAAGGGATTTCAGCTAATTTATTTTATTTATTTATTTATTTGGAAAATTTATATTGCCCCCTACTCTCTTCACAGTGACTGAAGGTGGCTTACAGGAAATAAAAACACAATATAAAATAAATTAAAATAATAAAATAATAACCCCCACCCCAGCGACAACACACACTCATACCAGCCATTTAATGGGCTCCATCCCCCTCTGGATTCCCCAGGCCTGCTGGCAGAACCACATCTTCAGGGCCTTCTGAAGGCCTACACTACTTTACATTTGCCAGAAAATTCCACATTGTTTTTCTTCTGTAAAAATCCTCTTGCTTTGCTACACTCTGGATCGTACACATTTCTTAGTAGTATTCAAAGCTTATACTATTACTAAGATCGTGATTATGTGTATGTGATTATGTGAGAGAAAAATTATATCTCAATAATGCAAATTATAAATTGCCTTTGAACTTATAACAAATATATATGGTTTATTTGCCATGATATCATATAAAGGATAGCAAACATTGCTAAATCCAAAATAAAATATTTTTATCATTATTTTAAATAACATACAAGAATAACTGTTCTAGATAAAGGACTACTATATTCCTAAATTCCCTAAATTTCCACTTTTTGGACTTCACATAAATCAACTAGAAAGTATTTTATCTTCCAAGACATTTCAAATATGATTTTTAGGAGCCCTGAGATTGATTCAAATATTACCTTCAAAAACCAAGATTGTAATTTGTCAGAACTTAGATTCATTCAAGAAACCTTTGCATTGAAGGGTCAGCTCTTGTCCTATTCTGCCAATTCTTAACAAAATATGTTCAATAGGAAGGATGGAAAAAAGATTTAAAATTCTCCAAAGCCTGTTTTAGTGGTTTAGATCAGCTATTCAGTCAATCAAGTTTTATTGTTCAATTTAAGTCATTGCAAGATTTTGTTAAAATATCTAGACAAAGACAGAACTGCATTTCAGCTGATTACTGGTAGAAATATAACATATTATGGATCTGACATGGTGAAAGGGAAAAAAGAACATAAGCCAATAGTTAAAAGGAATATGGTATATTAGGCAATGGCTATTTTCTTATAAATTGTATGTCCTTTTTATATTCACTCTTTTTGTCTCTTTTTACTTTATAAAGTTGCCCAGAGTCATTCTGAAGTTGGGTACCTTAGAGATTTGTCAAATAAATAAGTAAATAATAGTAACCTGTAATAGGAGCTTATTGGTAGTTTTAATCAGGAACATCATCTAAGTAAACAGCCTACGTGATGCAAATGTCACTAAGTCACATATATCCTTATGGATATGGATTACTTAATTACTTAATTCCATCTGGAAAGGCTGCTTGAAAGCTCTAAAGAAATTAATTATTAACACAATCTTCCGCTTGATTCTATTGTCCCTAGAGCTCGGTAGTAGAAAAAGTTTAAATTTTGAAGCAACTTTTGAAATAAAGCACTAATAAAGTTTTTTTTTTAAAAAATCAAAATTAGAATTCAGTAGTAAAAAGAATTTTAGACGCTATAGACGGCTTTTCTATCTTGTCTGAAAATTAAACATACATTTTTGCAAAGTTTAATTGGAAACACAAATACATATGAACACACATACACACACACAAAAACCCTTCTTAACTGAAGAAAACTTCACCTTTCTTTTTTCCCTTATCCCCAAGTTAAATACATGCATATAATTTTGCAACATTTAATTAAAATACACATGTACGTTCCTCAAAAGAAAAAAAGAACAAATCCTACTTTGAGCCTTTCTGAAAGAAAACAAAAACTAGTTTTTAAAAAAACTTTAAGCTCCTATATGCAAATGTTTGCTACAAGTTTTCAACTGAGCAGAGACATACTCTTTCAGTGACTTCTTATCTGCACAAAGCACATTTTGCAAGGGAAGATCGGTTACTCTCCTTACTCCAGACCAGGGATCCTCAAACTATGCCCTGTGGGCTGGATATGGCCCACTGAAGCCATTAATCTGGACCACGAGGCTGCCCCATCCACTTTGCCCTGCCCACCAATCAGCCCCCACCCTGGCTGAGCACAGGCCTTATCTTGGCGAGCCCCGCAGGCTGGAACTGGAAGGTAAGGCTGTTTTTGCCCAGCAGAGTGCTTCTTGGGAAGGCCAAAAACACAATACCCGGAGACCCCGGGAGGGGAAAACACCCCTGCCTTTGCTTCTTAGCTCAGGCTTCCTCGGTCCATCTGTCCCCAGACTTGGGGTGGGGATCAACAAGTGCTCCAAGCGGGCAAGCAGCCGTGGCAGCCCTGGAGCTCCCGGCCCAAGTTGAAAGAGGCTCCTGCAAGCCGGCAGGTGCCTGTTGGTGAAGCGGGGCTGGCAAGATGTGAGCGAGCTAGGAAGTGGGTGCTGCAACAGCCTTCCCTGCCTCCTTCTCCCCCCTGCCACCGCTTGCCTGCCCGTTCTCCTGCTCAGCAGTCGACCATTCCAGGGCAGTGGCTGGTAAGGCTGCCTGCCCCAAAAGAGGATGGCCGCCTCCACCCCTGGAGAGGGAAATAGGAAGGGCTGGCTGGCCAGCGGATCAGTGTTGCTGAGCCCCTACTTTGGGGCTTCCTCACCAGATCCGCTTCGAGCAATGCCTGCCTGGTCCGATCCTGCCTGCTCAGACATGTGGAATCCTTGCCCGAGCCTGTTGCACACATTTGGCCTCTGCGGAGGAAACCAATCATCTGCCATAGAAACCCAGATGAAGATAGGAACCAATGGGTATTTACCATCTAAGACATTGGATCAGGGATGAACTTTTACTTCTTCCCTGATTAACACTGGCTACTCTATCTTTGCCAACCTATCCTCATCTGAGGACCCGTATGGAGGGTCTAACATCAACATGACCCCGACCTTATTGTAACTGTTGGAGCCAACCCAGCACTGGGAATTAACATTATAGACAATCTGTACTCCAGAGTGTACCTACTTGCCCTGCGAGACTCCCCCCTCTCGCAGGCCTGGCCCTCCTCGCTATCGAGGGCCTACCTTGATGACGGGT
>JANHGD010004259.1:77204-89594 GCA_027560375.1 Imantodes cenchoa | reverse complement strand
GTCTGAAGTGGTGTAGGGTTTCCTGCCTAAGCAGGGGGTTGGACTAGAAGACCTCAAAGGTCCCTTCCAACTCTGTTACTCTATAAAACACCAGTGCCCCATAAGCTACAGGCAGGCTTATAGGTGTAATTCAAGAGGCTAGTCATGATTATGCCTCCTTGCATGGTTTCTGCTCACCTCACAAGATCTAAGCAGAGAGGCCATGTTTCAAGTCCCTTATTAAAAATATCATATTTTTGTATCCTGAACTCATGCTTTCTCAGTAGCAGAAACTGTATTATGGTCCCAATTCCATTTTTAAAAGCACTGGAAACCTGGCTGTTTCCCCATTGTTTGAGTCCAGAGGATTTGATAAGCTCTTCTGCTATTGACTTCCTTTCACTTCCCTTACTCCTTTTATTCCTCCTCCTCCTCCTCTTCTTTCCTCCTCCTTTTGGTTATCTTATGCATTATGTCATTGGGAGGGGAGCTGGAAACATTGTACTTTTAATCCTTACATCATCTAGAGTCAGATGGACAGCCATATAAATCAAATCAAATCAAATCAATTAATTAATTAATTAAAAGTCATCCTTGAGATCACAAAATTAAAAATATTTATTAATGTGTAGGCAAAAGCAGTGGAATACAAAGTTTAGAATATATTTGTATGGGTTAGCCATTTGTTGATAGACCCTGCTTACAGAGAATCATAAGTCAATACTGCTTGGGTGAACTGAGAAATTATACATTCAAAACTGTTTTCAGTAGTGGGACACAATTCTGAGACATTCAATAGCAGACAAATGAAGATGTTAGAATAATAATAGAGCTGGAAGGAATCTTGAAGGTCTTCTAGTCCGACCTGCTGTTCAAGCATAATACTACAGCCTTATTGTTTATTCACCAGAAACATGATATAAAGAAGTATAAGGTCACCAGAGATAGAACTCTATTTAATATCATGAATAAAAATTTCTGATAAAATAATTCACTAGTTTATCAACAGCTTATAATTAATAGCTAGTTCTTTTTATATCTCATGAGTGACTACTGATAAAATTGATGATATGAATTAACTTTAAATACTTCAGTTAAAATATATAAAATATAAGCTTTGTTCAGTATAGATTGCTCTGGAATCATTATCTTAATAGTCTGATTTCTATGCCAGATCTCCCGCCCCCCTTCCTCCCTTTCTCTCTCTTTCATCTTTAAAATGTTAGACCTTGGTATAGTAATAAGGCAGCAGGCTAAAAATAAGAGAACTGTGTGTTCTAATCCCTCTTTAGGGACAAAAATTAGCTGGATGATTTTGGGTCAGTTAGGCTCTCTCAGCCCATCCCATTTCACACTGGGGAAAATAGAATGAGAAAAGGGTGCTAGAAACATATTTGGATTAATTATTATTTTTATAAATAATTACAAATATTTTATAAATATTTGTTATAAATGTAGCATTAAAAAATCTAAAAAATAGGTCCTCATATACATCAGCAATCCTCTAAAATTACAAACATGCATATGACTACATACAGTTTTCATAGTCCTTAGTTCATTTTGTTAAAAAATGGTTTATACTAATTTAGATGGATGAATTTAATTTTTTTTATGTTTTATCTTTATAAATGAATCAATAATGTCCTATATTTATCTTTAATAATAAAAGAAATGCATTTTAATTGCCATAATGTTGATGCATGAGCTGAAATACATATAATTTAACCTCTAGATGTGCTTATTTCAAAAAATGCATATTTTATAAAAATAATAATGTAAATGCCATAGAACATATGGTGAATCTGACCCTCTGGGTAATGCAACTCAGAATTCACAAGCAACATTGTGAGATAAAACAAAAGACTATATACCAGAAAAGAGCAAAAAATATATAATCCAAATGAAATTTTATTGGGATCTTTGCACCTTAATATAATTATGGTTCTTAATATCTGTTGAACAAATACAAGCAGAAATACACTATTCTTACAGTAAAAAAAAAATCCTAAACCCTTCTTATGCTGTCCTCAATACTGAATTGGATTTTGTAAATCACCTGGTTGTCCAATAATCAATCAGTTTAAATGCGTAACAGTTACCTTGACAAAGTATATAGAAGTGTGTGGTTTTTAATGAAAACATGAGAAAACTCTTGAAAGAAACCTTGAAAAAGGAAAGATTCTAAGAGTGGTGTCTAAAATAAAACCCAGTAGTTTCAATATTTCTGAATGCAATAAAGAATTCTATAATTCTTTAATTCTAATGGTGCTGAAAATCAATGAAAGCAGGTTACCTCCTATGTTTGGCTTTAGTTGAAAGATATAATTTCTCAGTATTTCAGTAAAATATAGCCATTTAAGTTACATTATGAAAGAAAAAGGCACAATTATATTTCCTTAAGAAAAGTACTTTGAGCTGTAATTCACCGTGATTTTATGCCGTTGCCCCTGTGCAAATCTAGTCTTTCAAAAGCCTATAAAGATGTTGCTAAATGTCAATAGAGACTCATAGAATCATGAAAGGGGCAGTCAAGCTAGAAGCAAGTTCAATGAATAGAATACAGTACATGAAAGAAATACAACATGACAGGAATTATATCCCGTAAGTACAGTGCTTTGGGGAAAAGGTTGTAGAGTTTGTGTGATAAACGATCAATTTGATTTTCGGTTGTATTCAGAATGAAGAGGTCATACTTATTACTTCTGGGGTTATAGAGATAAATTCTGAAATATAGGAAGTCATCATAATCCCATCAATATAACAATCACAACAAAAACCAGTAGCCCACACATAACATCAAATTTAATGTAATAGGCATGGATGCAGAGTGATGCATGTTTACCTTGGGACAGAATCTTTCAAAACCTTTTTATTTAAAACCATGAAACAATTTTGTTTTAACAAAAGAGTTTCAGCTTGCAAAAGCAATTCTTGAGCTTAATTACAAAGTTAGCAAACCATTTTAAGTGTTATATTTAAACTGGCAGAATGAGTAGGCAGTGCCATCAAAGAAAGGAAAGACATTTGCACTTATGTATTTATTTTTTGACATATTGCTAATTTGTTATAAACAATAGCAAAACATCCAATTATCAATATCACCGAAGACATTCACTGACAAGAATAAGGGAGATCTGCCACTTAATTGGTGCCTGGTGAAAGTTTTACAAATCTGTTTGTCAAAATGTGTGTTTAAATTCAAAATAAAAACCAAAATGTAACCAAAAGCAAATCTAATAGGATATAAAATACAAATACACCTGTATTTGTTTGTTTATTGCTTTGTTGCTGTTCAGTCAATTGGACAAGTTGTTAATTCTACATAATCTCTAATCCATAGATTATTATCCCCAACTCATTCATCTTTAGATATCCCTGATATAGTTGTAACAATGATTTCTTCCATTTTCAGCTATTTTAATGCTAGAATGGGTGTTGGTACTCACCTGATATGCCCCTTTTTGTAGGGTGGAGCTAGCCTCCAAGGATGGGTTATCTTTGTTCTCTAGCCAATCAGGACTGAGTCTGACAAAGTATAAATATTGTCCTCCATCATACTATCCCCCTCTTTTAACGAAGGATGAAATCAGACTCTGTGTGCATCTTCCAAAGCAGTCAAGGTATGTAGATACATAAAAAAGGAACAGGTAAGCAAACAGTACACCAAGGAATAGGTCAGAAAAACAGATGCCAGCCCACGTGATATGTACAGATATACAGGCACCGATAGGAGAGAATCCACTAGCCAGTCATACTAAGAAGGGCGGGACTTGTATGCTAGCTCCACCTTACAAGAATTGGCATATCAGGTGAGTTCCAATGCCCAGTCTCCATAGTGGGTGGAGCTAGCTTCCAAGGATGGGACATACCAAAGCTGTCTGTACCTAGGGAGGGTCATCTGGCTGGGTGATCCCCTACACATCCCTGCACAGAGCAATACCGGATGGCCGAAGGCCTCCTCCTCCTCTGCAGATGGCCAGATATAGACCGGATGGGCTTCCTTGGGTAAGACCAAGTGACCACGCAGCACGTAGCAAGGAAATTCCTAGGCATATGGATTACAGACCGAATCCAATGATCCATCATTGAGGAGGGACTCGTCCTACTCATGGAGGCTGGCTGAAGGAAATGAACAAGCCCCCGTTTTACAAAAAGGGGAAGTGCACTATAGGTAATGTCAAAGACTCGCCCTAGGTGAGCCCACAACCCTGTGTCTCCAGATCGTTGACAGGGAAGGATGGAATCGGGAATGAGGCCCTCCTGTGCCTGTTGGAAGTAGGAGTCCAGCGTGGGGCAAAGGCAGGGTCCAATCCTAACCAATCCTATCAGAGTGGAATGTACAGATGTTGCCCCTTACCAACAGAATTGTCAGTTTGGGAACTGATGGACTGAAGCCATTGCCACTAAGAATCATTTTGTACTTGAGGAGGCAGATAGAACAGATTGCAAGTGTTCAAATGTTCCTGGTGTGAGGGGACCTAAAGCCTTGGAGAGGTCCCATGGCTACCAGGGACACAGGTTAACTGTCCTCTGAGGAATCTGGGTACCTGAAGGTGCATTGACAGTGATTCCAGTGATTGACAGGACAAGACCCTGGGCTACCGGGGGGCACAGGTTTGTTGCACCTCAGAGGGATCTGCGTACCAGAAGATGTACTGACAGAGAGTCAGGCGACTGACAGGACAAGGCTATGGACGAGGCCACTAACGGTCGACAGAGCGTATCGGGTAAGTGCCGTCAGCCAGTCTGTAGTGGAGAGATAGATCTACAGCAATAACAGATAATTGGACTGGAGAATACCCCACCTGTGTACACCAGGTACAAAAGGCCCATCTTGTGGTGGGGTAAGTTGCCCTATTGACAGCCGTCTCAAGGCCAGCATGATCTGAACATGTCCTCAGGGACCCGGTGATGTGTCAGAGGAATCTGCTCAATCGGCAGTTATAGTTGTTCATTCCCTCGACACCCTGAATCTCATACCTGGGCAGGGACCTGGGCAAATAGGCATTCCCCGGGGTCAAAGCGGTTCACCCACAGCTCGGTCATCGTGATGCTCCCCTCCCGGAGATAAGCACCATTGAGAAGGCTATGGCCCTGGTCATCAGTAGTTACATCGCTAGTGAGCTCTAGTGGTCACTGTGCCGATTAATACCAGTACATGCCCACTTGATAGATGGATATCAGAACATGCTGGTTTGACCGATGGGTCTGGAAGTGCCGAGGGGCCAATGAGACAGCCCACAGCTTTGGCAGATTGATCCTGAGCCCAGTCTCTGATTGTGGCTATGTGTCCTGGGCCACCTCCATACCAGATGTGCCTCCCCAACCCAGCGTGTTAGTATGGGCTGTCACTGTCAGCCTGAGCGGCAACTGGAAGCCAGGAGCTGTGTCTGGACCACTGAAACTGGAGAAAAAGCCATTGTAGGTCTCTGATGGCCCCCAGATGAGTCAGTCTCTTGCAAAGGGACAGCTGGCTCTACCCAGATTGACCAGGAACCGGTGGTGCCCAAGAGTGCTAAGGGATACCTGGACATCAGATAAGGCTTGGGCAATGATGTCATTCAGGTAGAACTGGACACGCCCGGAAAAGGCCCTAGATGGGCAGCCAAGGCAGCCAGAGCTTTGGGGAGCAATCATGGCACTGAAGACAGGCTGGAAGGAAGGAGCCACTATTCGGAATGCACCTTTGCATAGTAAACAAAAAACAAAAAACCTCACAAGTATTGTCAATATGAAGGCCGGTATGGAGATATGCCTGTTGAGGGTCAATTGACCCGCAGAAGAGACTTACAAGTACAGGTGAAACAGAGGCAGGCCTCGGAGAGGGAGCTATGGAATGCAGGCATCCTGGAATCTGAGGAATGTCCTAGATGCTGTTTGCATTCCTGTGTCAGTATCTGGGGGCCCCCTGAGGTCTAGATGTGGACCCTAATGAGGTGTGGTCCACTTGGGATGTGCCCTGCTTGAGCAAGGTTTGTCCCATTCTTGGTAGGATTGGAACCCTGAACCAACTTGAACGTAAGTCCTTTACTCCTAGAAGGAAGGGGGGGACTAGAGGCTGAGGTGAGAGCAATGCCTGACTAGAGGAAGAACTGTAATGTTCCAGATCCTCACCAGAGCCAGTCTGTTGGCCCTGGATCAACCTTCCGTGCCCTGTTGGTTCTTATCTGCCCTGGTGAGCCAACGATACAACCAGGCAAAAGGTGTTGCTGGACTAGAGTGTCCTACAAAGCCCCCAAAATAGTGGCGGGTCATGGGGCACTCTTAACATGCTGCCCATTAGAGGAAACAACACACCAAGCGCCCTCAGCAGTCCTACCTGATTGCCGCCAGGTCAATGGGGCGCTGCAATCCTCGTTCTAGATAAACACTGCAATCGGTCTGTCAGATAGCACTATTCAGATTAGCACAGGTCTGAGAATTAGCCAGTAGTCTGCTCTGCTCTGTGATCGGCTACAGATGAGCAGAGCGATCAGCTATCGGCCTTGATATGCATCTGAATTCCCCATTCCCCATATACCTGTTAAGGTGATCTGTCATTGTTTTCCACCCACTTGAGAATTTTGGCCCCATGAACAATATAGAATAGGACCCGTGCTCCTGTTGATCCCCAGGAACCTGCTTGGGAGATTAAGCATCCAGCAGGTTTGGATAGCCTCATTTGTGAGGACATTTTCTCAGTGACTAGGGGCAGGGTGGGGAGGAATTAAAGAGAGAGTCAAGATGACAGGGTCACATCCCTCTTAGGTACTCTGGGAGGCTTGGAGGGAGGTGCCGCTGTCTTGGCGTGTGGAGCGTGTGAAGCACCTGCCCTGGAGGGTCCCGAGGGCACAGTCACTGGACCAGTGATGAGGCATGATAATTTTAATGATGCCCTGCTAGTGGGGCGGTACCTTGAGAATTTGTCGGCCTCAGCAATAAGCAGCTATTCAACGAGGCGAGCAACAATAAACCTGATATGGCAATTGCGGTGGTTTATATAATTTCAGACCTTGAATTGGTAATTTGAATTGAAGACAGTAGGCCTTGAGTGTTAATGGCTACAGAAAAATGGCCACCACCCCTTGGTGAAGCCTCAAATGGGGCCTTTGTCGTTATTAGGTCATTCAAAATTGCCACTGCCCATGGTCGAGGTAATCAAATTGGCCACTGCTCTTATTGAAATATTCAGGTGGCCACTGCCCTCACCTAGGGACCATCAAGATGGAGCAGCCCTTAATTGGACATTCAAATTGGCCACTGCCCACACTTTGAGCAATCAAAATGACCATCGCCTTTATTGGACATTCAAAATGGCCACCGCCCACACTTTGAGGTGATCAAAGTGGCTACCGCCCTTATTGGGCATTGCAAATGGCCACTGCCCACACTTGAGGCAATCAAAATGGCCCTTGCCCCTATTGGGGCATTCAAATGGTCGTTGCCCACACTGTGAGGTGATCAAAATGGCTATTGCCCTTACTAGGCATTCAAAATAGCCGCTTCCCACCCTTTGAGGCAATCAAAATGGCCACCGCCCTTATTGGGCATTTAAAATGGCGCTGCACACACTTTGAGGTTATTGGGCATTCAAAATGGCCACTGCACACAGTTTGAGTCAATAAAAATGGCGCCGCCCTTATTGAGGCATTCAAAATGGCCACCATCAAATCAGGGCATTTACCATGGCAACTGGCCTGGCAATCACTTCAAAATGGCAGCTCCTTGTAGTTAAGGGCAACAGAAAGATGGCTGTGCCCTTAGTTGCTTCAATATGGCTGCTGCCCTAGTAAGGGCATTCAAAATGGCCATGCCCTGAATAGCTTCAGAATGGCCGCCGATGCCCTGGCTCATTCAAGATGGCTGCTGTCTCCACAGAAGATGCTTTTGGGGCCTGGAAGTTTTAGGAGCCTGAGGCCTCACAGAATGGTTTGGTGCTTGAGGGCCTGGAAGAGGTCTTTCAGTACCTTTGGGGCCTGGCATGCCTATGTTAGGGGCCAGGGTTTCCTCAGATTCCAACCTAGTGGATTTTGATTTTGATTTGCCCTGTTTTGGGGGCTTCCCAGCCATGTCTATATATTAAAACAGCTCTTGTAGCCTATCTCTGTCAGAATCAGAGAAAAGAGCCTGTATTTGAATCTGTGGTGCAGATTTGAATCTGAGGTGCAGCAGTGGAAGCAAGCTGGGGGAAAGGGACAAACCCCAACCCAGCTATGGGTGACAGGGCAGCCGTGCGAGCGTGAAGCTCCAGTTGTAGAAAACGACGGCCCCTGTCACTAAAATCCTAAATACTGCATTGTCGGCTCCATGAAAGGCTTTAAATTACTGGTCATTCGGCATGCGAGGCTGTCAATTTACCGCCAACTGATCGGGAGGATTGAAAATGCCTGTAATGCTCTGGCGCATATGGCGCTGCTGGCCTTATAGGAGAGCTAGCCATGCATGAGAAGAGGCTGTCAGTTCTCTGCAGGCTAAATTATTAATGCTCTCCTCGTCTCTTAGCCCAATCAGCCATTTAATCCTGATTGGGAGGCCTCGTCGGCTCTCGGGACACGGGCTCCAGCTGGTTGACAGGAATACCTTTGCTCCCCTATCTGGACAGTTTCCCCTCCCTCGACAGCCGGAATACTGGTATTCCAATTACAATCATTGGGCCTTCGGCTGGAGGGGCAAGCAGCAGCATGGTCTGTCACCCAAGGCTGCCTTCAACCCAAGTGCGGGTACAGCTGTCACTTGGGGAGCTCGAACAGGGCAATTCACAGAATAAGAAGCCAGGTGTAATTTTTGATTGGAGAAGTTTCCAAAGCATGCATCCTTGGCTAAGGACTGAGTTAAAAGAGGGGGATAGTAAGATGGAGGACGATATTTATACTTTGTCAGACTCAGTCCTGATTGGCTAGAGGACAGAGACAACCCATCCTTGGAGGCTAGCTCCACCCACTATGGAGAACTGTATGAAAATTGTAGGTAACCCCTGAAATATACTTAACCTGGTGTTATATTAATAAAGCTTTATACCAATATATATTCAGAGTTACTCTAGTCCTACTCTACATGGAGTGATCTAGTCCTACTCTACCTTACCTTACTCTATTTTAGCTTAGCTTATCCATTATAATTTTGCAGGCTATCCAACATTTGTAGCTGGCTAAGCAGCCTGCTATCCAACAGTCTTATGGTGTTTTTTGACAAAAGTTTAAGACATCTAAGAACCACAGAATATATAGTTAAATATTTATTATATTTAATACCATATATAGAATATTATTGGGCGGGTGACACATCAGTGGCCTGGCAGTTAAGGTGCAGGGCTTGTCAATAGCAACCTGGCAGTTTGAGATCCGAGTAGTGCATGATAGGGTGAGCTCGTGTTCTTGTCCCTGTTCCTGCCAACCTAGAATTTCGAAAACATGAAAATGCAAGTAGATAAATAAGTAACACTTTGGTGGGAAAGTAACAGTGTTCTGTGTACCTTGGCATATAGTTATGCCAGTCACATGGCTGTGGACGTGTCTTTGAACAATGCTGTTTCTGTCAGCTAGGAAATGGAGATGTACACTTCCCCCTAAATCAGACACCACTCAACAAAAGGTACCTTTTTATAGAGCATTGTTAAGTGCAATCTCTCCTCCATTATTTAATCAGTTGTGGAAAATTTATATAATACTTTCATCTCTTCTTAATTGCCTTATCATTTGAACCCATTATCAACCCTAATCCTAATCCTAACCCTTCTCTTATCATAATAGGTTCATGCATAATTTGTCTTTGACCTATTGTAATCCTTATCAGATTTTATTTTCTAAATTTATCTATTTCATCCAAAGGAATATCATGACCTTTATATAAATTAAAATATTAATAAAATATTTTGCATAGCTACATTGTCAGTATCTCCTTTTACAATGTTTCTTGATGTAAATTCAATATCATTTTCTTTTCTCTTTCCCTTCACAATTTATAAACCAATATTAATTTACAAATTCCAAATTTCTGTGCTTTGCATAATTTAAATTTTTCTTATTGATAATAGATAGATAGCTTTTTCTGTAAAATGTTAATTTGTAGAGAGAACACCAGGGAACTACCAGAGGGTTGAAAAAGAGCTAATGTAGTTCCCATCTTCAAAAAGAAAAAAGAACAGACCCAATCAGCCTAACATCAATACCTGGGAAGATACTGGAAAAGATAATCAAAAAATAGATCTGCAAAAAGATATAGCTAGCAGGGCTTTGTTAAAAACAGGTCAAACCAATCTTACTCAGCAAGGCATTCGACAAAATAGACCACAACCTACATCTTGGTAAAGTAAAAAATGTGGGATAGATAGCATTACCACCAGATAGATTTGGAACTGGCTGACAAACCATACTCAATTATTAGTCCTTAATATGTCCTTAACACCTACATGGAGGGAAGTAAGCAGTGAGGTACCACAAGGTTCTGATTTGGCCCAGTACTCTTCAAAATCTTCATAAATTACTTAAATAAGGGAATAAAAGGGGAACTCATCAAATACATGAAGTATTAGTGCTGCTTTATAAATCCTTATTAAGACCACATCTAGAATATGGCATTCAGTTTTGGTCACCACATTATAAAAAAGATGTTGAGACTTCAGAAAAAGTGCAAAGAAGAGCAACTAAGATGATCAAAGGCCTAGAGACAAAAACAAATGAAGAATGGTTGCAAATATTGGGCATGACCGGTCTAGAGACAAGAAGGACTAGGAGTGACATGATGGTGGTATTCCAATATTTGAAGAGCTACTACAAAGAAGAGAGGGTCAACTTGTTTTCCAAAGCACCAAAACCAAAAGGCAATATAAGAAACAATGGGTAGAAACGAATCAAGGAGAGATTAGGGGAGAAGGAGAGAAGCAATCTGAAATTAAGGATAAAATTCCTAACAGTGGAACAGCCTGTCTTCAAAGGTGTAGGTGCTTTATCACTGGAGGTTTTAAAGAAAGGACTGGACAGCCACCTATCTTTTATGCGAAAAATGCTAATGAAGCTTTTGATAATTTCACTGAAGGAAATATGTTAAGATTTGTTGATGTTTGTTCCCACCACCAGCATTAAATTAGTTCCATTACATTAGTTTCCAAGTATCTTATTATCAAAATAAATCTTATCTGTAGATCTTAGGCCATATTTTAGTTTTTATCTTTGATTTAATCACATTACAATTTTAACTCTGGATAGTCATCTAGTAGTATTAGAATTTTATTTATATTTAACCTTTTTTTTTTTACTCTATGTTTCATGTATTATTTATTATGCTTGTTTCACAAGCTATGGTTTCAACCATGAACCTTACCACTATATCTTGTGTCAACCTGCTGAATATCTCATACCAATGTAATGTGGTGCTGTTGGGGAGCATACCTGGAGCACACTTTTTTGGCTGTGTCCATGTAATTATTACGTCATTCTGCCACACTTGCTAATTATATTATGCAGTAAGTTGTCTAAAGCAGTGATAGCAAAACTTTTTGGCACTGAGTGCCCAAACCAGAATGCGAATGCATGTGCATGCAAGTGTGTGCATGCACCGGAGCACCGGAAACCTAAAGACCAGCTGGCCAGTGCACATATGCACACCGGCCAGCTAGTCTTTGGGTTTCTGGTATGTGCATGCATGTCAGCCAGCTGGTCTTTGCACACACCAGAACACCAGAAACCTGAAGACCAGCTGGCCGGCACATGCATGCATGTTTTTTGGGCGTTTTGGGGGCTGTTTTCAGGCCATTTTGGGGCATTTTTGGGCTGCTTTCAGGCTGTTTTTTGGGTCATTTTCAGGCAATTTTTTGTGCCAAAAATGGCCAGAAAATGCCCTGGAAAATGCCATTTTTGGCCATGTTTTCAGGCCATTTTCAGGTTGTTTTCCAGTGCTCCAGTGCCCGCGAAGATGAGCCTGAAGACATGTGCACCGGAAACCAGAAGGGCACTGGTGAAGGCATGCATGCCATAGGTTCGCCATCACGGGTCTAAAGTTTTGCTGAAATGTGTCTATAAAGTAACCTCAATATATTAAGTATGTTACTTCATTAACAGCCTATCCTCCATACTAACCTACCCAGGCCTCGTGCTCTGGAGAGTCCAAAGCATGATGCCAGGGGTGAAATGCTCCCGCAATGGATCGCAGGGACTGGTAGCAGCTGGCTTCGGTGGTTCTGCAGACCGGTAGCGATGGCTGGCTGGCCATGCCCCCGTACCGGTCCTCCTGGCCCTCAATTGCCAGCCCAGCAGTTTTCCTGCTTGCTGCTTTTCCTTGTAAAAAAAATTCTTTTTAAAAAATGGGGCTTGGCTTTTTTCCCCACCAATCCAATCAGCTGGGCTCTGCTTCCGGTCCACCCACCCCACCCCCAGCCTATTCACAGGTACTCACTTTAGCCATTTCAACTAAAGCAAGTCTTGAAACTACCACCCA
>JANHGD010004258.1:15354-25641 GCA_027560375.1 Imantodes cenchoa | reverse complement strand
TTTGGAGTCAGAAGATGGCCAGAAGGCTGCTGCCCTCCTGAATCCCACAAAGCCCAAATGCCGTGGCATACGTCGGATGGTGGTGAAGATGGCTAAGATCCCTGTCTCTCTCGGGAGGAGGAATAAGACGACGTACAAAGTGTCCTCCCTCACCAGTAGCTTGAATGTAGAAGGGAAAGAGGTTGCCATCTCCCATTCTCTAGAGCCTACCCCGCTGCTGAAGATGAAAAACAATGGCCGGAACGTGGTGGTGGTCTTTCCTCCAGGAGAAATGCCCATCATCCTGAAGCGCAAGAGGGGAAGGCCTCCCAAAAACCTGATGCTCGGGCCCTGCAAACCGAAGGAGCCTGCCCCAGAAGCGAAGAAACGGAGGAGGAGGAAACAGAAGTTGGCATCCCCACAGCCCTCTTACGTTGCAGACACCAATGACAGTAAAGCGGACTATTCAGATGTCCTGGCCAAGCTAGCCTTCCTCAACCGCCAGAGCCAGTGCTCTGCTCGTTGCTCCCCACCCCGCTGCTGGACCCCAACTGAGCCCGACTCCATCCACCAGGCTCCCGACACTCAGAGCATCTCCCACTTTTTGCACCGAGTACAAGGCTTCCGCAGACGAGGCGGCAAAGGAGGCGGGTTTGGGCGTGGAGGGAGCCATTCCGCCCGTTCCTCCCGTTGCTCCTTCAGCGATTTCTTCGAAGGCATTGGCAAAAAGAAGAAGGGGGTTCCGGGGACAGCCATGCATGTCGACCCCACTCATCCCCGGAAGAGAGGCCGTCCAGAGCCGGACTCCATGGAGAAGCCCAAAAGAAAGAGGCGATCTCGCAAAAATGGGGTCTTGTTTCCTGAGCAGAACCCCAGCCAGAACTTCAGTGATGGGTCCTCAGAGTGGTGCGGAGAAAAAGAAAGTCTTTGGATGTCCCACCAAGGACATCTTTCTGGTCAAGCCAACAGGAATTGCAGCTACCAAGGCAGCGATTCCCGGACCTTCCACTCCTCAATCGTGGAGTCAAGTTCTTCAAGCCGAACTGGATTTTACGGGGGGAGCAATTCCCAGTCTGAACTCAGCCAGGAAAGGCAGAGCCTTTTCACAGGCTATTTCCGTTCCCTGTTGGATTCTGATGACTCCTCTGACCTGTTGGACTTTGCCCTCTCCAATTCCCGCTCTGCCTCACGGAAATCCTCCACCACATATACAGCCCCGCCCAATGCTATTGCAACCCAGAGAGGCATGGCGTCTTACTCAAGCCGGGGTGGGAAAGCCACACCCTCTTCCACCACCACAACTACCACGAGTGAGGTGCCCTTCCACACAGTCAGCCGGCAGTCATTCCCTCCCACCAGAGCAACAAACTACAACCTGTCCCAGGCTACTTCGGAGTGCCGTGACCCAGATGCCTTCCAGAAGCTGGCATCTCTCTCGGCTGTCTCCAGGTCTCCCACTACTCACTCCACCACAGCCTCCAGCTATGCACAATATGGCAACTATGGCAGTACTGGAGGACAAAGTGTTACTCCTGCCAGCTTGTTTCAGCAAGGGAAGTCCTACCATACCACCCAAGACTGTCCCAACAACAAGGATTGCAGTTTCACCTACGGTGGTGGCAATAGCTTGCCCTCCTCCCCAAGCAGTGCCCACAGCGTCAGCTACACCCAGCAGACTTCAGGGCCCAGCATGTCCTTGAGTAAGCCCTCTTTCTTCAACAGCTCCGATCCCAGCCAGTTCTCCAGCTCCTCTCACACCCCCATGAGGTGTGACAGCCGGGCAAGCACTGTATCGCCAGGGGGTTACATGGTCCCTAAGAGTTCAATCTCCTTCCAGCCCTCACCGGAGAACTGTAGGCAGTTTCCTAGTGCCTCTCAATGGGCTTTCCGGCAAAGCTACGGCCTGGACTGGAACTCTGAGTCCTTCAGTCAACTCTACAACCCGGGCTTTGACTGCCACATCAATGAACCCAACGTCATCCTAGACATCTCCAACTATACACCGCAGAAGGCCAAGCAGCAGACAGTCTCGGAGACCTTCTCCGAATCCTCCTCAGACAGTACCCAGTTCAACCAGCCATCAGGCTACAGGAGGGCCAACAGTGAGGCTTCATCTAGTGAAGGGCAGTCCAGCCTCTCTAGCTTAGAGAAGCTGATGATGGATTGGAATGAGTCTTCTTCAGCCCCAGGTTATAACTGGAACCAGAGTGTTTTATTCCAAAGCAGCTCCAAGCCAGGACGGGGCAGGCGAAAGAAAGTGGACATATTTGACACTACCCATCTCAGTTTCTCCACGGGGGGCTACCCCTCCAAGAGAGGGACTGGTGCTCGGCAACCACGGGGTTCCCGGGGCGCCTGTGCCTCCAAAAAAGAAAGAGGCACAGGCAAAGCTAAGTTCCCCACCAAATCCCAGTCGGTGAACCCGCTGTTTCAAGACAGCACAGATTTGGGACTGGACTACTACAGTGGGGACAGCAGCATGTCCCCGCTGCCTTCACAGTCCCGGAGCTTTGGGCTCAGTGAACGCGATCCTTGTGACTACACCGGGCCCTACTCCATGAATCCTTCCACGCCTTCAGACGGCACCTTTGGGCAAGGGTTCCAGAGTGACTCCCCCAGCCTGGGGCAGACAGACTTGGAGAACAAGCATTTCCCTACCCTGCCCCACCAGCTGGCTGCCCCACCCTCTCAGCAGACGGTGTTCGAAGCCAGCTTGCAGAAAGCTTTCTCGCCCAATTGTTCCCCCACCCTGGCCTTCAAAGAGGACTTGCGGCCCAGTGACATCCGGAAGCTTCCGGCCTGCGACTCGCTCAAACATGGCATCGCTGGGGTGGCCGGCTTGCCCCACTCGGCCGCCCACATGGCCTGCCGGGACCTCTCTATGTCTCAGCCGCACTATGATTCTCCCAGCTGTAAAAACCCCAGCTATTGGTATTCGCCCACTGCCAGCACCCGCAGCCCTCCCTATGACAACAAAGCCGGGGTGGGCATGCTGGTAGACTTCATGGGGAGGAGCCCCGAGACTTCTTGCCTCAACCCCCATTTGACCAGCCCCCCCAGCAGCAACCCTTCCAAGAGTGAGAAGGAGCCCATGGACATGGCAAGGGCTCATCACCGAGGAGCCTATATTTGCCCCTTGATGAATGACTTAAATATCTCCCCGGTCCCGAGAGACTCGATGCTGCCGCTGCAGGACAACTATAGGTACCCCAGCTTTGCACCCCAAGGGCACCCAATCATGACCGCACCCCAGAAGAGCGGGTTTTTGGGTCCAATGCTAGAACAGCATCCCGAGGACACATTCACAGTCACCTCCTTGTAGTGTCATCTGAAGTGCCAACCAGACACGAGGTTTTGTTTCAGGGTAGGTGCCTGAGGAAGAGCTGGGAGGGGAGGGGGTGCAGGGACGGAGTGGGCTTGGGAGCTGATCATCATTATCATCATGACGCCAATGGGGCTAGCAAAGAAGCTCACGGCACAATGGGGATGAAAGCAAATAAACAGGTTCCTCTATGGGGTGTTTTTCAAAAAAGGGTCTCTTTGTAATGGTAGACACGAACTCAGATACCAACTGGCGAAAGGCTCTCGGACAGGAGTTAGAACTTAGGGCAGTGTTTCTCAACCTTGGCCTCTTTTAAGATGTGTGGCTTTCAACTCTAGAATTCCCTGACGATTCAGCCAACATTTAGAGCAGGGGTCCTCAAACTACGGCCTGCCAAAGCCATTAATTTAGCCTGTACAGGGCTCTGGGAGGCCAAAAATGGGCCCGTTTGGGGCAGCAGAGTGGTACTGGAGGCCGAAGAGACCAAAAATGGGCGCGGCCTCCAGAGAGAGAGAGAAGGAGAGGGAATGAGGGGAAGAGAGAGAGAGAGAGAGAGAGAAAAAACACACACACACACACACACACAAAAATAACAATAACATAAGCATAACAAATTAAAATTTAAGTTGTGTGTGTTGTTTAAAGGACTGCTAAATTGTCCACGCCCACCCAGTCACATGACCACCTAGCCATGCCCACCCAGTCACATGATCACCTAGCCATGACCACCCAGCCAGTCCAGCCTCCCAACAATCTGAGGGACTGTGAATTTGCTCCCTGTTTAAAATGTTTGAGGACCCCTGGCTTAAAAAAACCTCCTTTGGAGGGAGTAGCAATGAAAAAAGCCTGCAAGCCGGGAAGAGCCAGGAAGATCATTAGCACTTAGGGCTGGGAAAAAAGCTTCAAAAAAGCTACATTTTGAGTATAAGATGCACCCAAATTTTCAGCCTCTTTTAGGGGGGGAAGGTGCCTCTTATACTCCGAAAATATGGTAATCAAAAAGCAGCCATTTCTTTGAAAATAAATAGTTCAATCAGATTACATTTATAGTAATAGAAAACATTAATTTACTGAATATTATTTAACCAGGTGCTGAATTGTAAAAAAAAAAAAAAGATTTCATCATAAATAAACGACATATTATATGTGGTAAGGAATTATTTTTCTTTCTCGCTTCAAAAAAAGAAAACAACTTTTGGATGCTTTTTAGGGAGATTCAGACAGAATCAAAAATAGCAGGAGAGGGTTTTTTTTTTTTTAAATGTGTCTACTGTATAACAGGATGTCAGCAGCATAAACCAGTTAGAGAGTAAAAAAAGAAGCAATCATTCTTTGGTGAGGAGACAAGCTTCTAAGTATAGGTCAAGTTATACCATTTTCACATTCCAGCATTTGTTGCCTTTGCTTCTGGTGAAATAAAATCTTCCTGTGTGAGGCAACAAAAAAATCCTATGATGAATTGAGTCTGGCAATGTGGGAGTCAGACTGGAAGTAGCTGTTATGTAAACTATCATAATCATATACAAGGCTGCTAATCAATACTTTAAGTATTCATTGATTTGGAGAGAGGGCTAAGTTTTCAAACACTGGGGGAATATAAACATCCCTGAAATCTTTTTACTGCAGTAGATAACCAATGATGGTTTGTGAAGCTTAATTCTAGTCTGCAATAAAGATTCTAATCTAGCTGAGCCATGTCTATTAATTTTCTGCCAAGTCAAGTTGAGAAGTTTTAATCATGAAATCATCATTTTAAAAATTCATTTTAGTAATAAAATCATCGACATTTCCCGCGACGGACCTGAGTTCAAGAACAGCGATGGTTCAGTGGCCCCATGCTTCTGCAGAGTCATTTGCAAGAGTGAGTCCAGCAAATGCAAATTCATCTACGCAATAAACTCACTTGCCAAAAGTTACATTAACCATAAGAAACTTTGTTCATAGCCCGACCTATCCATACTGCAACGTGCCCGTGCCCATGAGCTCCGCTCAGAGCTCAAAAGATGCCAGGACCATGGAGACACTGATTTATACATTGACTACTGCGCTGACTGCATCAAATGCAATACTATCGGCCTACGTCCCAATAACCACCACCCCAACAACCAAAACTAGGTATGCATGCCCCTAACATCCTCCAGATCCACCACTACAGACCTTAAATGCAAACTACTTAACGCAAGAAGCCTCACAAACAAAATGCCTGAATTCCTCCTCTTACTAAATACAGCTCTATTTGACCTTATATTTATCTGACAGATGTGGTTGAATGGATGCTCTATTACCACAGAGTGCAATGAAAGCTCTGTCTTTAGAACATGCATCATGACATTCCATGGATATACACAAAGGATGAAGATTGGCTTTGTTATAGTTATTTTGAGCAAAATCTCAGGTATTGTGGACAGTTCAGACAAAAGCTTCACAGGCTAATTTATCCAGAAATCCAGAAATACGTGGATATATATTTATTCATGCATATATGCCTAGAATGATGCGCAGGATCTAACTTTATAGATCATAAGTCCTTAGTTCAGCATTGTTGTAATTTAGAACAGTCACTAATATTCATAAATTGAGGACAACCTGATGTCTTTATATCCAGTACTGAAAAACCCAAACTATTGTTTTAGAGTATCAGTGCATGTATAAAATCAATAAATGACATGACTGAAGTGTTTCGAGCCATGCCTCTTTCCCACTGTCTAATATCCCCACTGAGGCAAATCTCTAGCCAGCTGCATGTTGTTATTTGCTGTGACTACTACATTTCCCAGTATAACTAATATTTTAAAATAAAATTTATTCTTAAACTAAGAAAGTATGCTTGGTGATTTATTGTTAATATAATTGAATTATTTCCAATGACATTTTATTGTACAGGATTGAATTATAAGCAGCGAAAAACTAATAGTCTCCAAATTACTTATATGTTGTGAATTTTAATGCTCTTGGATTATAGTGTTTTAGTGGATGGAAGTAATCAAAGCTAAAATTGAGATTTTTCTTTCTTTCTTTCATGTGATTTCAAGATTTAAGTAAGTTCTAAGTTTATTTTAAAAATAAAATTTTCATTCTCTATTGCTACTATGGGCCTTAACTTTACTGATAATTTTACTGAAATTAAAGATGTTACAAATTGATTATAATTACCTGATTTGGAATACAAATGAGTCCATCTAATAATACAGATTGACTGTATCTGGACCTGAATGTCATTCTTAAAGTGGTTCTTTTCCACTTTAGATTAGATGTAAAATGAAACTTTGCAATCAGCATTCCAAATCAGCATTTGGGCTAGGAGTAAGTAAGCACTGCTGGTTTTGAATTGAAATGAATACTATACTTGTCCAATATATTATACACGCAAGGAATTTATCTCTGGTGCAGAAGCTGTCAATGTACATACTAAGAAACATAACAACAACAACAACAACAACAATAATAATAATAATAATGTCATCAATAAGGAGGGAAGTAAAGATAATAATAAGGATAAATAATAATGCTACATCCATATTACAAGGGGTAAATACACGTAGACATTAGACAGCACTATGAGAATTAGGTATTCTGAGTGATGGCTTGAAGGAAAAAATGTTCCTGTGTTTAGTGTTTTGGCCTGCAATGCCCTATAGCCAGGGGTGGGCTTCTCCTGGTTCAGACCCACACTAATCTTTAGCTTCCTTATTTCTCCGCCTTGTTTTTGGGGGGAGGGCGGGTTGTTTTGAAAATCAAGCAGTCCTTTTTATCCCAGATTGCAAATCACTCACTTTTCCTCCTGCTCAGTCTTGTTGATTCTGGTTCTCCTTCAGCTTCGTGGCAGCCATGTTTGCTGCCACAGCTCCACACCATCGACTAGACGCTTGCCAGCTTGGGGAGGGGATATGTAGCTCCCCTCTACCCTCCTGGCATTCCCCCTTCACTTTACCCCCCTCTACAAGGGGCACTTAGATCTGAATTCGGATCCTCAGGTATGAAGTGTTCGGAGCCGGCTGCGGAGATCGCGGTCCGTTTCTGATCTTGCCGAAAGAGGAATCAGATGTCTTTTCTGCAGTCTTAACTATCTGTTGGAGTCTGTACCTGTTTTGTTTGGTCACTGTACCAAATCAGACAGTTATATACAAATGACAGACTCAATAATTTCTCTGTTGGAAGCTTCTTGTTGTTTCTTTAATTTTTGTACTCTGCCCAATGTCACTGCTGTGATATGGGCAGCTCTAAATTATTTTTAAAAATCAAACAAACAAATAAAGTAGACTGCTTTGTAAGCATCTGAGGAAAAGTTATCTAATCTCAAAAAAAAACCCCTTACTCCCAATAAACCTTTATTTGGTTACTATAAAGTATGTTACTAACGTAAGCAGCATTTTCTTAGAGAAAGGTGGTTCATTCTTCTTTCCACATCAGTGTTACCTCCGTGTGTTTTCATCCATAGTATTTTGACATTCATTTCTTTTTTTTCTATGTATTTTCATGCATGATAGATCATTATCTATTGAAATGTATGCTCTTGTTCATAAGATTTTGAAACTCAAAATCAGAAGGTTGCAACCAAAATGTAGCTGTTTTCAAAGCAAGCCCAGACTGATCTAAACACATTCAATATTTCTTCTTTTAAGCCAATCAATTTGTCTTTTCTGTGCTTTCCACTTCTGTCTACTTGGTATGACAAATAAGGTTTTGTATGTGCTTGGCAATTTTTTTACTTAGTCTTTTATTTGCTGAAGAAAAGGGGAAAAAATCCTGTTTCAAACTGATGAGCTTGGAACAATTTTACCTTTACCCTTTAGTTATTGTTTGCTAAAAGAAGCAATCTGCTGAAAAGTCAGATTTAAACCCAGAGAACAAATCACAATATATGGATTTTTTCTTCTCCTGATTTTGCCTGTTTCCTTTCAGAGTCACAGTGATTCTGCATTTATCTATTGTTAATCAAGCAGATTATTGTAAATCAAGCAGAATAATATGATATTCTAGAGCAGAATAGATTATCATAGAGGTATATCATATTCCTAGAAATGATTTTGTTGACATTCTTTCATTTTTTTAAAAAAAGAAACAACTACGAAACTAGAGATTTAAAGTACCATAGTTCAGCTAGAAAATTGAAATAGTCTTCATAAATTTTATTAAGAATAACTACTATATTTTTTGGAATATAAAACGCACTTTTTCCCCTCCTAAAAGAGGCTGAAAATTTAGGTGCATCTTATACTATGAATGTAGCCCCGCCCACCCACCAGCCACTACCCTTTGGTCTCCGCATGTCCTCTTCCTTGCCACCAACAATGGCTCGTGTTTTGGGGCTCTGCATGTTATATTTTCAGCTTCCAAATGCTCGACGCGCAGTGCCCAAAATGGCTACCCAGAACAACTGCTACCTTCTCTTATCCCTTCCACACTTTACCTGCTTTAGTCACTGGAGCTCCTTCCGATGATCAACTGTGCTTTTGAAGCTGTTTTTTGGCCCCAACATGAGCTAACCGATCTTCTGTGTTTTGCCTGCTTTTTTAATTGCTGCTGCCTTCAACGATCAGCTGTGCTTTAGAAGTACAGCCCTAACCTCAAAACCAGCAAGCAAACTAATGTGCTGAAGCTGACCAGGCTAAGGACTGGCCAGATGAATACCTGGTAGGCAGGCTTCCCCCCCCCCCCACTATTTTCCTCCCCAAAAATAAGGTGCATCTTACACTCCAAAAAATAAAGTATATCATAACATTTGGAGTTTCAACATCTAGTAGATAGCTAAGTTCCAATTCAAATAATATTTGTTTCTTATATGAATTCCAAAGATTCCTCAAGCAACCCTTTGATTTTTTAGTGAACCTTGGGCATCTGTGCATGTGTGTGTGTATGTGTGTGACTGTGTGTGTGAGTTGGGGGGAGCATACATTCAAGGCATTGTTATTTCCTGGCAATTGCCTGAATAAGTCCCCGCAGTTTTGTGGCAAGATTTCAGAAGTGGTCTGAGATTACTTTCCTAGGATTTATAGATAGTAACTGGTCCAAGATCATCCAGTTGTCTTTGTGCATAAGACAAAATTGGAACCCATGGTCTTCTAGTTTCTAGCCTGGTGCATTAATCACTACACCAAACTACCTGTCTTTAGGGAATGTTATCATTTCCATATTCCATTCCATTATTGGTTTTGTTTTAATAGATACGTTATGCCTTTGTTGCTCTATTAATGTCCTAATCTAAAACCCTTCTGGGTTACATTTATATGAAGAATAAAACAATTTCAGCCTATGAACAACAATTCACAGCAGCTATAAATATTTTGTTTGGGTTCCAAAGCTCAGTGAAGTTGAGTCTGGTTGGAGACGTCCAAGGGAAATGGGCTAGACTGAAGTAGAAAGACAGCTCAGAAGAATGCAGTGGCAACATTTTCATATTTTTCATAATGTCCTCAGGAGCCGAGTTGCAGGAGAATTCACCACATTATGAAAGATATATACTGTAATGGAAAAGAGAATCTCTATGGAATTAAAAGTCTATATAGACAGATCTACTATAATTTCTCAACTTGGCATCTTCAAAATGTGTTGAAATAAAATGGACAGAACTCCTAGTCAATATGACAGTTATTCATAAAATTATTTAATTCCAGTATATCCATTAGGTACCAGGCTGAAAAAGGTTACCTGGAGTGTATTCATCCCTGGAAGTTTTTATAACACAGTGGAAATCATCTCAGCAAATAACAACATTCAATAGGAAACATTTATTGGGTGCCGTGATGGTGAAGAATTTCTTTTTTTCAATGTTCTGCTCCCACGTTACTAATTCCTTCTTTTATTAAAAAAAATGTTTCTTTGTTTAATTCTTCTGAATAATTTGCTGAATTGATTAGCCTCAAATCAATAAAGCACCTTAAATATGTATCTAAACAGACAGAAGACCTACAGAAGATACAGAACAATTAAAACTCGGACCACACGTTTTCTGAATAGTTTTTATCCCAGAGCTATAATTGCACTTA
>JANHGD010004256.1:240505-251375 GCA_027560375.1 Imantodes cenchoa | reverse complement strand
AATTTACTGAAATCCAAACATTTCCATATTCAGAGAATTTGGATTCTGTAGAATTTAAAATTTGCACATATGTGAGACTAGACAGCTGACAAACATTTTTCCTCAGAAAACTCAGCTTACAAATCTCTGGGAGGGAAATAGGCATCTAACAAAGTCTATTAAATATTTTTCTTTTAATATTGAAGCAACTTATTAAACCATCCATCTTTCTGATATAATTTAGACAATTTTTAAAATTTATAATGGTGAATGTACCATTCACTTTGGTTATGCAATTAGACTTTCAGGAAATAATGGATTCACACATTGTGTTAATCTATTATTTCTTTTGTTGGATTTTATTTTACCATAATATAAACCAATTATATAAAACATGGTTTATTACTCAGCATCCTATGTGATGCACACCATTATGGCTTAGTTTACATATCATGATTTAAAATAAATGAAGACGTATCATCATGTGTGAACCCAGCTTACATTGTAAAACTTAACAGGACTACTATGAACCCATAGGGCTATCTAAATTATAAACAAGTTCAAATTACCAATATTATTTGATGTTTATTTAGAACAGGAACATGAAATAAAGAAGATAATTTAAGTCCAATTGATTTAAACCTAATCTTCTTCATGGGTTTAGTCTAAATATGACTAAATCTGGATCCATCTCAATGCTAAAATGTTCAAAATATATTATGAAATTTTATTTATTTTTGATGGATATTTCAAAGACTAATTTCTGTCATATTTTTGAATAAGTGTTTATTTATAAAAATAGAATTATAAATATTCTAAATATTTTAATCCAGGCAAACTGAAATAAAATCTTGGTACATTTATACTTCATGTTCTGGTATCAGAATCATAAAACTTTAATTTTGAAGAGATAGAAAAGTCAATATGACTTGTCCTTACTTACATTTGTTTAGTGACAAAGTTACAATGGCACTGAAAAAAGTGACTAGTTTTCACAATTACGACCATTGCAGCATCCCCACAGCCACATGATCAAAATTTAGGCACTGACAACTGATATGTATTTATGACAGTTGCACTGTCCTGGTGTCTGTCATCATTTTTAACCTTCCCAACTGACTTCTGATAAGCAGTCAATGAGGAAAGCCAGGTTTGGTTAACGACCACATGATTCACTCACCAACTGAAGTTATTTGCTTAACAACTGTAGCAAAAAAGTCAAAGTGGGACACTTAACAACTGCCTTGCTTAGCAATGGAAAGTTTGAGCTCAATTGTGGTTGTTAAGTCAAGGACTACCTGTATATGAATTAATAATCTGTGATACAAATTTTGGGTAAAAGTATTTCTTGAAGCAGTGAGTTTACTACCTTGCAAACTGGCTTAAGTATGCATTATTGACACTTTTCCTGCTTATTATATGCATTGTTTGTGACTGGAGTGTTTATTTACTAAGCCTTAGCAACTGAAGATGTAGAACTAAGTAAAGGATGCCAGGTTTGATAAACTATACCATGTACTTGGCAGAATGATGCTTCCCAAAATAGATAATGGATTGATTGTGCTCAAAACATATCAATCCTATGTCTAATTAAAAGGAGTAGTAGCTTATCAGTCTATCCATGATCTGAACAACAGTCAATCTCAAACTCTGACTAAATTAACACATTAGATATTGTCCCTAATACTATACATAAAGATATTAGGAACATTAATTCATGATTTTAAAAATAAGTCTCTGATCAGCATATCAAGATCTTATACATTTCCCAAGAATACGGGGAGGCAATACTTAAATTATAAATTACTACTTAATTTGAATTTTTACATAATAATATGCCTTTATGAAAAACACATTTCTTATAACAGTTATTAAATACTGATGTATTTTAACGCTTATATTTTCAGCCCATCATATTCAATATATCAATATTGCTCTCTCATTGAGAGAACATAGGACTGTAATGTAAATAGTAACTTAAGTAACAGAACAAAAACAACTTAATTAGCAGAACAAAAGCTATTTCCAAATCTTAAATTAGATTTTGAAACATAAAGGTAGTAGCCGAATTCTAACAACTAGGTCTCATTCCCTTGATACATTAATAGCTAGAAAGGAAGTTGAAAACTTGTCCTGGTATTTCTGTGACATCAGGCAAATTCTTTCCTTTTTAGACAAGATTCCAATGTAAGCCTAGTCTGGACACCTGGACTCTGGTTCAGAAATACCATCATTCTATTTCAATCTTATTTTAACAAAAATAATGTATACATTTTATTTTTTGTTACTGTAAGAATAGGACAAAATAAATCAATTCAGCAACTATCACAGCCAAAAGCAACTTAATATTCCTGAAGTTCTTGCAAGAGAAATTAAGAATGCAACCCTGCATAATAGAAAATCAATTACAAATTTCTTAAGTAGGACTTGCAAATGCAATGAGTGTATAGGTACTGAAATAGTTTAGCTAAATTCTCAGATTAAGTTCTTATAACCAAATGCTCATTCCCTCTTAATTTGAATTAATTATATTCAGCATGTTATTTCTATTAATAGCTAAAATGAAACTACAGAAATTATATTACCTTCTTCTCCAAACTGATCATAAATTTCTCTTTTTTGGGGATCACTCAATACCTCATAGGCTTCTGCAATCTCTTTGAATTTTTCTTCTGCATGGGGAGATTTATTCTTATCTGGATGCCATTTAAGGGCTTGTTTTCGGTATGCTTTCTTGATGTCTTCATCAGATGCTCCTTTTTCAATTCCAAGAACAGAATAGTAATCCTTCCCCATTTCAATGTTTAAAAAGTATGCTTTCTTTTGTTTATGAGTTCTGTATCTCAGCTATGCAATGTTCCTAAAAAAAATTAACAAGAACTGTAGTTCTATTAAGCAGCCAGAAGACTGTTGCCACCTTCTCCTTCTCCTTGATCACTTTGTACGAAGATTGAACTGGTAAAAACACTGCCACCCAGAGCACTCCCAATTACACTACGTGTCTCTGCTCTTTCTAGAACAGCAAATGTTATAAGACGTCATTTCCCAAGCTGGCTACTGCCAAAACTCTGCCGTGTTCTATCTTTGTACATTTAACTGTTCACTGACTAACTTCATATGAAAATATTTTTTAAACCTTAATTGTGGAATTTTGTAGCCATTTAATATTGTATGGATAGTAAATTATAGATATAAGCCTGTTTTATATATTTATTGTAAAAAAATGTGCTACAACTAACCATTTTTTAATATTTAGAATAAAACTGTTGATTCTACCAGTAGTGAAAAATACTTTATGGGACTGAGGGTGAAAGGTGGTCAGTTTAAAAAAATTTCAAAAAATACACAAATTGTAAATGTTTAACTTAGAATATTAATCTTCCTACACTGAATATACAACCCTTAATTCAATTTATTTAAAAATGCATGAGCAGCAATAATTCCCAGTGGGGCAATAGGAACAAGCCATGTATATGCCAGAATTAGACAATCAGGTATGCTCCAGAATGTTGTGCTTTTTGAGATAGCAGCTATGCTTGCATGTCACCAAGATCAGCAGCTATCTGCAAGCATCTTTCACCGGGAAGGTAGTTTCTGGAGGTAGGGACATAGCACTGAGAAGTACTCAACAGGAACAGTTGAAACTGGGAAATGGGAGCTGTTAGTTAGAGAATGGGCTGTAGTTTGTGAGAGAAAACTGTAATTCAACAGTGAACTACAAAAGGTTGGAAAGGAAAAAAAGGAGACAAGATATGGGAAAACCCACATAAACTTACTCCCTCAAGAAGCAAAAGGGCAAAATGGTGAGCTATGAAAGGGAGGATATTGCTATGGATATGCATATGTGTCAGGGTTAGAGGAATTGCAATCAGCAAACAGCAGATTGGAAGCTGAAATCAAATTGTGATTTTCTTGAAGTTACCCATCTGAACTCTGATATATGGGTCCTATTGTTTTAAGAGACATTTTGGGAGCATCATTTTGAGAGTAGCAAAATTGTCTGATTTCAATATTGTGACAGAAGGAACCAGAAATGGAACATTCAGGAGGCTTTCATCATAGATTACCTGATTTATTCATTCTGCAAGTTAGAAATATAAATAATTTAGAAGTTAAAACCGGAGAAAAATTGCACCTACTCAACCTGATGTTAATGTAAGGGTATGACCCTTCTGCAGGTATTTCGAATTCTTAGGATTTCTACATTGGATGAACCACTCCTTTTAAGAAATGCCTCCATTGTTGGAACATGGCTTTTACTGATAGCTAGTCCTTATCACAAACATAATCCCACCCAGCTGGGAGGAGTCTAGAATAAGATGTACAAGGCAACAGATCCTTATCCTCTGCTAAAGTCTGGAAAAAAAATCAGTAATCAAGAGTTTGAAATAATGTGGCAGCTGGGATCAAGACGGTAGTCTGAGACAAGACACATTTCAAATCCTGAAAGGCTGCTTGTTCTTGAATAAAATTGTGAGAGTAACTTTTGATTTGTTGAATAGAATTGTCAAAGGCAGTTCTAGATTTCTAATAAAATTGTTGTAGGTGTCCAAGATGGCACATTAATTTTAGTGTGAGAGAACAGCCTACCTGACTGTTCCTTCATTCAAAAAGGTCAGAACAAAAAGGTCCAAATCTGTAGGAAACACTGTTGGCTTGCCAGTCATAAATACTTCATACTGGGTATTGAATTGGAAAGCTGCCTATAAAGCTAATTCAAGTTGAGGCAAGCTTGACCAAAATGCTGGAATACTACATAACATTCTATAAGCTCATGATTTATCTATCTGCTGTCTATGCTATAATGATGGCTCAACAACTTGTTCTGTAGATAGGAGGTATTTCAAAGATCTGTAGCCATGGTCTAGGTCCAGAATTCAGAATCCAATCCTCATCTAATAGAAGAATAACAAGGCTCTCAAGATTGTTGTAAAGCCCTTCAAGTATGCCAAACTCAATAAAGAAAGAACTGTTTAAACTTTTGGAAATATTTTTATTGCTAGCTGGATATTATAATATAATCTTAAAAGCTTGTCAAAGACAAATCTTGTTTACACCTAGGCCAAAAATGAGATACCAAGGGTCATTGTGAATGCATCAATTAGGGAGAAAGAGATGCTAACTAATATTTCTAAAAGGATAGTCTAGCATCCTTATGGGTCTGATCAAGGACTAAATTATATTGGACAACTATCATCCATCCACTCAATAACCTTTCTTTTTGTAGGCCAGCAACTGCAAAGAGATCTGGAGGAAGGGGTAATCTATCTTATTATAATGAAGTCTTGGTGTGTTTCTGGACACAAAACAAAAATTAGTGGCATTGTTCCATGGCAGTTCAATTTCTTCCTGAGTGGATACTTCCAATGATTATAGATAGTCCTTGACTTATAATTAACCCCAAAATTTCCATTGCTAAGCAAGACAGTTGTTAAGTGAATTTTGCCCCATTTTACAATCTTTCTTCCCAAAGTTGTTAACTGAATCACTGCAGTTGTTAAATTAGTAAGTGAATCTGGTTTCTCTGTTGACTTTGCTTGCTAAAAGGGGACACTGCAACGGTCATAAATACATGCCACTTGCTAAGTGCCCAAATTTTGATCACATGAAGATGCTGCAACAGTGGCAAATATGAAAAACAGTCATAAGTTACTTCTTTCAGTGTCATTACAACTTTGAATGTTCACTAAATGAATAGTGGTAATTTGAGGACTACCAGTACATGAGATGTCACAAGATTTAATCTTTCACATTTAACATCTACATGTAGTCACTGGGGGAGATAACTCAACAAATGGGGTTTGGTATTATTAATATACTGAGAAATCTACATTAATTATCTCAGTTCTAGGCTGTCAAGATGTGTCAGAAGGTCTTGTCAGAAGTCTGTAAGAATCTTGAAGAAGATTTAACTATCAAAGTAGAAGGTTTGTGGATTGAAAAAAAATCAACTGAATCTAAGATAATTCCAGTTTAACTATGGATGTAGTTATTCTCCTCTTAAAACAGTTCTAGGAGTTTTTCTGTTCTTTCAGCTCCTTTTGGAATAGCAGAGTTAAGCCGTGACTAAGACCTTTGCCTACTTCAATCTGCATGCTAACATGAATACTGTTGGAGAAGGTGCAGACAATAGTCATCTATATCTTTGTCACCTCACTAAACTATATAATGTGCTGTACATTGTACTATCCTAAAAAAAACTTATCCAATTGTAATAAAATGCAAAGGGCTGGATATTAAATGAAACAAATCTATATTGTCGTGTAATATCAATATTGTAGAATTTTCTTTATTGCCGGTTTGTTTCCAGAGTGCTACTGTAGTTATAGCCTTTGAAAGCCTTCATAGCTTGGGCCCTGCAAGACTGCTTATTCCAAATAGAATTTGCTCATTTTACATGTACAGAGTGCTTCCCAAGAGTTCTCACTTCCCATGAACTGTATTAGGAGAAGACCTGAGGGGATTATATTCTCAAGTAATTCCTTTCCTGTTGAATGCCCCCGAACATTCCAGTGATAATATAATAAATTGGTATGGTATGGTATGTACAGAAGACACTTTGTCACTACTTCAATTTTTATATCCTATTTTTAAAAACAATCTTCCCAAAGCAGTTCACAAACAATTTAAGTAACTGTAAATACAATGAATACTATTTTAAAAGAAATTTAAATTTCTAGGATGTTTCCCACAGGGCAATTGAGGATAAAAGAAATGTGGAGAAGAGAGTATAGCTAAACAGATTTAGAAGGTAGTTGTTGTTTGCTTTCCTTCCTCTCTCTTCTGGGACCCTTTCCACAAAGCTGTTAGTGGTAATAATCTGTGGAGGGAGGGAAGAGATGAGTTCCAAGTAGAGTGATAGAAAATTCATACTAACAATACTTTACCAAAAAAGGACCTGTGTGCATTTCAGATGTGGACATGTGTTGTATTCCAGGGGGTGGAGTATGTTTCCAAGTAGCCATGCCAGATATGCTCAGCCTTTTCTCCACTAACACATTAGAGTATGACTCACATTGCTAAAGTTAAAGTTAACAGCTAACCAACTCTCTTGTACTGTTCAATAACAGCTGGATTCAACAGCTTTAACACACACACACATACACACACACACGTACATACATACACACACATATATACACACATACATATACATACACACACATGTATATATACATACACATATACATACACACATACATATATATAACAAAAACTGATTATTTTCAAGTATTAGTATATTAAAATAACAAATATGCAACATAGTGCTTCTTTATTAATCCATTAAATCAATAACAAGACAATACTGTTTAAGGTTATTACAATTCTTGACAGTGACAGACTTAACGAACATTTTTTGGATTCTAGAAAGCTTAAATTACTACGCTGCCTATTTTATTGAATGAAAAACTCAATTTCAGTTAGATTAGTGAAATAAAGGTATAATTCTTTTTTCATGGACACCATGAAATCTACCCACATACTCCACATTAAGAATGTTTGTAATAGAAAGTCCATGACATATTCAAAGTGATAGGTCAGATAATTAATATTGATACTCACTCTAATCAGAATTTTTTGTCTTGCAAATGAGGAAAAGATTGCTTACTAAATTGCTAGCTATTTAACTTCCACAAACAGAGGGCAAAACCCTACAAAGCAACCTCCCTCCACAATCTTAAACGAAAACATTCGCCTAATCCTAAGTGATTGCTACACAAGATCAGGAAATTTTATTTAGAATTTCTTTCCTCAAAGCTTATCTCCTGCATTTTCTGAAATAAATACATCATTACAAGGAATGATGCAGTATAGCTCTTAATATGCAAGCTGTATTGCCGCTTCTTCACTAAAGCAAACTGCTCCTAAAAGCTACATAAAATAAAATGCAGCAAGCACTCAATAGTTTTAAAAGGTTCATTAACAAATTTAGTAGGAAATGCCTGGTTGCATTTGGATGGAAGTTTTGTCAGGAAGTAACATACTTGTAGGCTACATTAGAACATTAATACTTTCCTGAAAAAAAGGCAATGAATAATACTTCCATTTTGTAGCCAGGAAAACTCCATATCTCCTTGTCTATGAAGTCATCAAAAATGAAACTAGTTTTCAAAAAAATTTTAACACCCAGACTTATTATTTTCCAGGCAGAAAAGCTATGACCACTAGATGTCACTGGCAACCTGTACAAATACAGATAACTGTAATCTAAAAATGTTTTTTTTAGCTGTAAGCTTATAGCAAAAATAATATACTACAGAATTATCGCATCAAAGTATTTGACACTAAGGTTTATTCCCCCAAATAATTAAGACTTGTAATAATTATTTTTTCCTTCTCATATTAATCTCATAAATTAATGATATACAGTAGTTAAATACTACAGGATTTCAACCCAAGTCAATGACTTCACATTTTTATTAACTATTCTTTTTTGGGGTGTTTTTTTTTACTATTAGTAATCTAAAGAGCTTCAAATGAGATATGCTATCAGAGCCAGTATCCCAAGAAAAACCATTAAAAATTATTTGAGCATCTCTTTTTTTATGCTGATTTTATAAGCTGTGCTAGGAAACAAAAAAAAAATCACACGAACAGTATCTAATTATGGTATCAACCTGTGCAGCAACTGACATTTTCAACAAGAACAGAAAATGAATAAATGTTTCTGTATCTGATTTGGATGATCACTACTATCTTTTTTTATCCAACAAAATCTTTCAACAAAAAAATGATACTGGCAACATGTAGCCTATCAAATTTCAAATGCAATTCCAGGATGAAAACTTACTGTAGAGGACAATGAGGAACAAGAGATGTTTGCTAGGCCAATTAAACTCTACTTTACATGAACTATACCACCAAGTACCATTTCAATCAAAAGCTACAAAAAATGAAAGATCAAATTATGAAAACAGTGGGATCGTGTAGAGTATTGCTGCAGCTAGTCTTTATACCTTGCAGTAAAAATTCTACCCAGAAATATAAACAAAAGAAGGAACTGTGCTAATACAGTTGACAATTCAATTACAGAAATAATTTTCTAATAATCCCAAAAGTCCATTTTGTGGGAAGCGAGCTCCGTTTATTTTACTTTTTTCATGCATCTACTACACCCTAGTAACTATTACAATGGGAAATGGCCATAATGAATTTGAAAATTCACCGTACCTACCGGGGATTTTTGCACATGGACGACCCCCTCCAACTTTTATCATTTTATTAACACCTCCCCAGTAATAAAGCTTAATTCATATCCCCAGCAAAATTCGCATCACATTTTTGACCCTCGCAGGGCCACCGACTTTATTGCTTTTATTACTCTACGTACATCGATTAAGAGAGTGCTTGTGTAGAAGAGCCTTGTTTTGAAGGTAAACTTGTTATATCGTCGAAATATAATACAAGTATTATATTCAAATATTGCTATATCGTTTCAATTACTTATTATGTTATTGCATTGGCATCCTTCAGTCTCGAAAGACTATGGTATCATACTCTGGACTCTCCATTATTATGTTATATCGTTTTATTTAAATATTGTTATATCGTTTTAAGAAGAAACCTACACGAGATAGGTTAGATATGCTTTTCACCGAAGCGGATAGGCGGCATTTTGGAGGGTTTCGCTTCGCCTCAGTACATCCCCATCAGGAATCAACCCCGTTGCTTTTACTGTGCCTTCAAGAATCAAAAGCTCCACTAAAAGACATCCCCTCAGATTTACCCGTCCTGAGAGAGACTCACTCGCTAGCCGGCAGGTTGTCGCCACCACGACAGGCGACAGCAAGTACAGTACCACAAATCAGTTCCTTTCCCAACTGTCCAAATACGTCGATTGAAAGTACGCTGGGGGGAGGGGGGGAAGAGATTACTTAACCAACTATCGCGAGATACGCCCTCCCCGAGAGGCTATCGTCTTATCTAACCCAGGAAGAAATCCTGCGCGCGCCTCTCTTCGTATATCCGTTTAACGATCTACAAACCGCTCCCCCCCCTCCTTTCTTTTCACACCCTAGAAAGCTCTAGAGTATTCTACCTCCTGCGTCCTTAAGATTCTTATCTCGCGAGAGTTAACTTGAGGTGGGGGGGTAGGGAAACCTTCCTTCCCGCCTTCTTCATCTCTGTTTGCTCTGCTCAAAGTCTCGCGTCTTTTGCCTAGACGTCTCGCGAGGGTATTAGCGGCCTCCCCTCCTCCTCGCGAAACACGATGCGACGCAAGAATGTGAAAGGCTCCCGCCCGTCGCCATTTTCTTTCTTTCTTGGCAGGCTGGGAGGACGGTAGGAAGTAGTGGAAGGAGACATGTCGGATTATTCTACGGTGCCCCCTCCTTCTTCGGGAGCACCCGGCGGAGGCGGAGGAGGTGGCGGGGCAGTCAATGATGCTTTTAAAGACGCGCTGCAACGGGCTAGGCAGGTGTGTATTACGAGCCCTGAAGGGATTTTTTTTTCCTGACTGGCTCCTCAGACTTCCAAACAGGCCGCTGGCTTCTCTCATTCATCTCTCGGAAAGGGAGACAAATCCAAGGCCCACCCGCACATTGCGGAGGAGCGGAGAGTGAACCTTCCCTCTTTGAAGGACCGGGATGGCTTTTCTTTCGAGAGGCTTTTTCAGAAATCGGCGCAGGGTCCTACAAAAGCGCGGAAGGCCAAATCCCCTGGTATCCATTATGTTGCCGCTAAGCGGTGGAAGGCGGAGAAGGAGGGACCCAAAAAAAAGGACTAGGTTGAGATTCAAAAAGAAACGGAATGAGTTGACTTTTTAAACTCCGGCATTTGGCGGAAAGTTATTTCCCTAACATGCTTCTACTTCGCCTTCTGGAAATGGCGGGTGCCTTCGTTTCTTTAAGAAACAAAAACTAAAAGGCGGTCGGGTGTGTCCGCTTGTCTG